>CVRI01000075.1:671327-891749 GCA_900005825.1 Clunio marinus | reverse complement strand
TCCTTCTTGATTTCCATTCAAAGCGAAATGGAAACAAGCATAGACTGTTGTTGTTGTTATTTTTGTTTTTGGAGGAAAATCTTGTTCCTTTGTTATTATACATACAACAGATGAGTCAGCATTATTTGTTGATTGTGTCTGTAATTAGACATTTAGTTTTGAAGATAATCTTGCTTATTAAATTAATATTTGTTCAGGCGGGATTTGAAATTGCACAACTGTAGATTTTCTTCGTCTTTTTTTCATTCACTCAAATCCTCTACTTTAAGTAGTCATGTAGTTAAAAGGAAACTTCTGTGACTATTGAACAAATGATAACTGTGCTCAGTGGGAATGTTTGAAGTAAGCTTTACTTTTGCTTGCAAAGCTTTTATTGTTATATTTAATTCTCGCACCAGTTCATATAAAAAAGTAAGAGAGTGCAAAAGTTTTGTAAAAATTGTTTTTATGAAAAGTTTAAGCTCAATTTAGGAGATTTTTAATTCGGAGAAGCAGCGAAAACAAATCTGTGAAACTTCACTTATGCTTTAGAAGGCAATTAGTGAGCAAAACGACAGAACAAAAATTTTCTTCTACTTTCCGGATATTTTCCGTTGTAAAATTGCTTCACTGGTCTCATAAAACATAATTTCGCTCATTCTTTCTGTTCCAAAGAAAATATCCAATGTCTGAATAAAATAAGAAAGAAAAAAAGCTTTAAGAAAATGATAGATCATTAAAAAAGCTATTACGAAGCTCATCACGTTTCTGGCCAAATGCAATATTTCCACTTGAAATAAGCTTGATTATTCCTTTCTATGGTTATAAGTTATACTACATAGATTCTTGTAATATCGAAGGAAAAACATTTCTTCGTTTTGCCGCAAGCAGAAGTTGAAAAGAATTTGAAAAACTTATTATTACCACAGAGAATGGAAAAGTTTTAAACATACATATTTAAATTTATATAAATTTCTTTTTTCTCGAGGAATTTAAGTCTTGCTGTAACTTCAAGTTGTTTGAAATTGCTTTCCAATTGGGTTGAACCAACTAGGATATTTATTCATATACAAGACCACTCGCATAAATATGGAAAACCCTTTATTTACTAGCTGTCATAAATGTTGGCATTAAAGAATAATTTTCACAGCATTTTCAAATTTCCAGACTTCTACTGAAGCTTGCTTGCTTGTTTTAAATAACAACTGCATTAAGTTTTATGTTTCTTGTCCAACTTATACACATGAAGTGATGAGAAGAAGCTATTGAGAAGAAGATTATCTATAATGAAAGTATATAAGCTTGGTAGTTACATTTTCCAGCTTATTCGGGATAATATTTATTTTAAATTACTCACAGGCGTTGCAGATTTAACGAAGATCATAAAAGTGAAAATTAAGTTCGTAATTGCAGTGGAATATTTAAGTAGACATCTTGAAAAATAAATAAAGATTTTTATCGCTTCGAATTTAACTTTTTAGTTTCCCGAAGAAAACTGTTTTGTTTATTAATAATTTAACAAATATGTGAAATGAAAAGTCATTACATATGTAAAGGCATTTGTTTTAAGATCATTTCTACGATACGACGAAATTACAAAATAATATTTTGTTAAACAGATTGAATTTCTGGAGCACCCGCAAATTTATACAAAAACCAACCCTTGTCTGTAAATTGAAAATTTAAATGAAAATCTTGAGAAAAACTAGTCATTGGAGAGGATGAAATTCAAATGGTTAAGTGACATTTAAGATCTTAATTAAAATTTGAGATGAGACGTCATAAAAATGAATTCTGTGGAAAGAAAAATTTAATATATTTAAGTGAATAACAATTGAATTATTTTTTATTAACAGGAACGTTTATTTTCTTCTTTTTTATTTTTTTTTATAAATAAATTTAAATCAGTAATAGCAGAGTTATAAGCTTTTATAATTTTCATTATTACTTAAAAAATTATTCTTGAAGTTTTTCACCACATTTGTTGAATTTTCCTCAATCTTTTTCTTTCTTTCTGAAGAAATATTGGGCAAAGAATTGAGAGTGTTTTCGATTTATGATTTTATGAATTCGGCTTTGGATTTATTATTTTTAAAAAACAAAGAAACAAGTATAAGTAAGTAAAATTTAAAATGAAGTAGTCAGATGAACTGTCGTCAGTTTGTTTTACAACATTAAATGGTAAATGTATTGAAATGAATGTGTCGTTTGTGAAAAGTTAAATGCATAATATTAAAATTATTAAACCTTGTTTACTGACAATGAAAGCAATTATTTTCTAAATGTTTCGAAAACTATGGAAATAAGAATGAATATTAATTGGAAGCATCATCAATTATCAATTATGGAAAAGTTGATTTAATTTATATCTCTCATCTCAATGAGAGTTAATTCAATCAATCTGAAATGAAGCATACTTAGACAAGACATAATAAATCTGTTTGATTTTTGTTATCTTCTTTTTTCCCCATCTTGAGATACAAAAGAAAAACTCTTTATGAACTGCAATAAGTGTTTGAACGAAGACGAGAAGCAATTTCTCATTTTAATTCACATCCAAATCGTCGTTCGTCTTCTCGCAATTCATATTTTTTACAGATTAAATGAAAGAGTTTATTTGACATGGAAAAATGACATAAAATGACAACTGCAAATTTTTCATCTCATGATCCACTTAAAATTTAAACTTATTCTCTAGCGAATTCAAACAATCTTTTATATCAATATAAAATTACAATTCGATTTTATCTTAATAAATTTTTTTTTTTTGTTTTGAATCTAAATTTTAGATTTTTTTTTTATCCTTTTTCTTGATTTCTTTGACTGATAAAATTATTTATGCTTTGCCCAAAAATAACAACAACATTTTAACTTTGCCATGGCGATTTCACTTAATGCTTGATTAAACATTTTGCAAATTAAGACTAAAATTCTTTTTAATAGCTTGCTTTAAAATTCAACGATATTCCATTTTTTCTTATTAATTGAATGCGGAAAGAAAGGTTGAGTTATTCACTCTTAAAATTATGAAAGACTAAAATTTAATTAAACCATCCAATTTGAATGCATCTTTAAAATGAAAAGTGAAAATTTCACTTCCTTTGAGGATGCTAGTCATGTAAATAAAATGAAACAAAATTAAACTTCTTCAAGCTACATAACGTCAAAAATATTTTTTTATGCTCAAAATTGAATGCGTTTCTCATTTTCCTTTTTTATATACATAATGGAGAGAATACATTAAATATATCGAGTGAGCTGAATGCATAGAAAAATGAAACAAAAAGGTGAGAGCTTAGCATGAGTGCAACAATGATAGGTGAACTAGATTTTTTTTCTTATTTTTTGTTTCAGATGATAAAGTGCATACGAAACTCTCTGCTTTTATGTTCACTTTTCTGTTTTGCCATTGAGCAGCTTTTCAAAACAATTTGAAATTCATATCTTCCTCGAGCACATATTGAGTACAAAAAGACATAGATATAGCGCATCGAAAATAATTTTTAAGACTCTTTTGTCTTCAATATTTAGAACAGAAATAATTTCAATAAACTCATGCTTTACCAATTGAGTTTTCCCATTTGTTACATAGCAGTTTTAAAACACGGAAAAAAGTGTTTTTATGAGCTTAATTCTAAACATTCTCATTCATTTTTATGCTAAAAATATTTACCGAAACAATTTTCACCATTAATATGAAAAATATGAACGGGAAAGTAAATTGTGTAAGTGACAAAAACTGTACATAAATTAAATGTTTTTACTTCTTTTTCACTTTGTTATCAGAAAGAGTATAAGATTTCATTTTTTTTACATTTACACAAGTATTTGAATAAAATTCTAGTTTCTTTTCAAAGATAGCACGTATAAAATTCGTTTCATTGTTATTAAAAGATTTCTACGTTCACTTCTTGTTCCAATTACATGTTCAATCATCCTTTTTTAAATTTATTACTTTTCATTATTATAATCATTTTATATTTGTTATAAAACACCTTCGTGTGTGTGTTTGCTTCTCAGCTGATTAGGGGAGGAAATTTACTACCGTCTTGTTCGACATCATTTTGATTCATTTTCAGTAGTCAGTTTCTAGAAAACTTACAAACGTTGATTTTATGCTCTGCAGCGCTTCTAACTGTAGTTGAACTAAAATGAGTGCTAAAATATGTTTGCATTGTGTCTAGAGAATAATCGTTACATCACATCATTACGTTACGATGTTCACCACGATTGAGAAACAGAGAAAAGTTCTTTGAATATATTCGAAGACTTGACAGCGCATTATCTTTCCCTGAATGTTGAAAGGGAGATTAAATGGAAAGCTTTAAGTCTGTGGTCGATGAAATTTATACTTTCAAGTTTAAAAAGTAAGACCTTTTAAGTTAGTTAAATGTTGCAGCTGTATTTATGTAGATTTTTAGATATTTACAAACTTGTAACCGAAACAGAAAATAAATCACCCAATTCTAAAATCTCCATCTCATAATTTTAAGTAAATAAGTTAGACGAAGACTTGAACTTTTATATACATAGATATAGAAAATTGTTTTCGTATTATTGCGATATCACAGACAAAGAAGATAAACGCAACTAAATAAATTGGGTAGTAAAAGAACCCCCATGGGGCGAAGAATAAATGAAGGACGTTGTAAATCTCTTTTTTTTCTATCTTTTGTAGAAACATTAAAGATTTTTCAACCAACAATTTAAAGACATGAGGGAGATTTTTAAAAGATGATGGATTTGCAAATTGTGTCTCAACATAAATAACTTGAATTGGATCTTGAACAGAAAGTAATCGTTGAGAGATAAAAAGCTTCTTATTTAATGTTGTTTCTTTGGATACAGTTGTCATTGTTAGAATGTTTTTCTCTGGACATGTCTCAGCGCAATCAACCATTTTATTTCTTTTTAAGAAACGAGAACTTTCTTAATGTTTCTGCTGCGTCATTTTCTCTGTTAATGTTTCATGCACTTCATTCATGGTTTAAGTTTTGTGTCGGAATATAAATTACGAGTTATTATTACAAAATATGTTCCTGTGGCGAGTGAGAAATTAAAGTAAGCAAAATTTCTCTTGTGTTGTGCATGTGAGTATGCATAACATAAGAAAATTCTCAGAAACTTACCGCAACTCACAATCACGTGCTGTTTTCATTATATTTCTTTTTTTTATTGTTTTTACATATTTTTTTGCAAAACTTTATTAAAAATGTTAAAATTTTCATTCTATTTTTAGTAAGATGATTCATTTAACTTTCTTTTTTTTCGACCAGTCTTTGGTTATTACTATTTTATATTTGACACATAATTCAATTAGATACTCTACAGTTTATTCGTTTTTTTATTCATTTAGATACTTTGAAACACGAAACATAAAAGAATTTTTCATATGAAAATGATTCAAACAAGAACTGAGTTGATGACAGTTGATGAATGATCAAACGCAGCTTTTAAATGACTTCAATTTTAAAATGCAGTCTGGAATTTGCTGAGCAAATGTAAAAGGTTTAAATGTTGACATGATTAAAGTATTACCGAAGCAAATATTTTCAGAACTAAATGATCTAGAATTTAATTAAGTTTTGATGATGATGACAATGATGGAACTTTAATTTGATTTTGAATTTTAACTTGTGCAATCTTCAATTGAAAGTGAAGCTAGAATTAATTGAAATAAGCTTAAGCAGCAGCGAATATTGTCTCGCATTCAGTTGCTGTATTAAATTTTCTTAGTACGTTTGTATATGTGGGAAGTTTAATCGAAATTTACATTATTTTTGGCATACTTTCTGATTGTGTCATTTCAGAGAATCAGCGAGCTGACATGATTGCTTATTTGGAACGACTTGCCAGCATTCCTTTCGTTAAAAAAAGCTTAAAACCAGAGGCTCTTAAGCGTTATATATCTTAATTATAAACTTAAATGACAAACTTTTGCTAAAAAATAAACTTTCTTTCTTTTCTCTCAAAATATCTATGCCTAAAATCTTTTTTATATGATAAAGTTTTGAGCGAAATAAAAAATAAAAAACTAAACTTAAAATTATGTGAACATCGAAAATTAATTCGTTTTTTATAAAATATAAACTCCTACAAATATTCTTCACTTCATCCTATTCATATTTAAATTTTGGCATTTATGGCCACCATTTTTATTCCCTTAATCAACTTTGCTTATGCAATCGCGACTCCGAAAATAGCTTTTTCATTATTTATTTGTTTGCTTGTAAAAATTATTTCATTTTTTTTGTTTAATTTGCAAGATCACAGAATTTGCATCACACACAAACGAATAGCAGCTTTTTATTTATGTGTCATCCGTACGCTCTTGTTCTATTTATTTATCCGTCACATAAGGAAAAAATTGTTTAGTTGAAAATTAAAATTAAAAAAAAAAGCTGGAGAAGCAAAAGTTACATGAAAACATCATAGAATATAATTTTTAATTAACTTTTTTTGTTAAGTGTAAATACTTTTCCGATGTAGCTTACGCTTTTTGCTCTGTTTATGATTTATTTACTGAGCTTTCTCGTGAAACGCTTTCATATTTGCTGTTTATGTTTGAAGTGTACTCTAGGGATGGAGGCGAATGATTGCGAGAGGTCACAACTCACAATATTGTTATGTTCCGCTTTTCTGAGAAACAAGTTTTAACTTTTGCCATTCTTTTTTTGCTGTTTATGTTTTAGACTGTTTTGTTTTATTTTGCTGACGGTTATGCTGAAACAAGCAGCACGTTCAATTACTTTGAAATCACGAACGAAAACAAAACTGACACTTTTAAATTTATTGAGAAATCAGCACGTTTTTAGAAGATGCTTAGGTCTAACAAAAGACGATGAAACAAATGGAATGATTTATTTATAAACTTTACTTTCTCGTTAAATTGCTAGCGGAAGGTAACACATCCTTACGTAAATAATAACAACAAAAATATCTTAGTAAGAGAAGTGGAGTTAATATCCATCCCTACGGAAATATCTAGGAAATTTCTGATGTAAGCTAAATGCTCAGTGAACTTTGAAAATCATTTCTGAACTGATTTCTAACGCTATGGTAACAATAATGTTTAATTTTAGAAGCGAAATGAATGTTTAATGTTAAATAATCTTCTTTGCAAAAATTTCTTCAAACCTCTTTAATCCTTCGTATTTTCAAAAAAATAAGAAAAACTTATTTTCGCAACATCGGTTTGTTCTATTGTCAATGAACCAAGCTAAAGCTTAAGCTATTTATGTATTTATTTTGTCGCATTAAAAGTTCTGAAATATTTCGATGAACTCTCAAGCTTCTGTTAAAAGGTTTTTCAAGAGAAGACGAAACTTTACTCGCTTTTTTAATTAAATGCTGTTTCTGACGTTTTACTCATCGATTCAAATAAACTTTATTAAAAAAACCTTTTCCGTTGTATTTAATGCCCAAAATTGAAAACCTGTTGTAGCAAAATTGACTTAAATTTACCGCAAAACTTCGCAATAAAGAAAAAGAACATTTTCTCTGTTGCGTATCGATTTCCAAGAAACTCACAAAACCATGAACGCTTTGGTAGTGAGAATCAATCAAGCAATTTCTATTCCTCTCCCTTCCCCATCGTCTTCCTTGGATACGTATCATTGACTTTTTTTTTGTTGTTATATATCCGAGCAACATTTTTCAATGAAACCGCAAAAGTAAGATTTCTTTTTTTAAAGCGTCAACTTGACATCATGGCGAGAGAAACGATGAAAATTTTAAACAATCCTGACGTTAATGCCTTAAGAGAAAGAATGTTTGAATAATCCAATTTCCTACTTTTTCGATGTTTAGAGAAAAGTAAAAAGGAAGAAAAAAAATGATGAGCCCTTTCTTGTCGTCTTCAAAAAAAAGTGACTTGAGTAAAATATTTTGACATCAACGTGTAATCAAAATTCATCGTTTCAATATTATGTCGATGAAGGGCGTTTTTCTGTGGGGGTTGGGCAATGAGAATTTACTGACGTGGAAATCTTTCTCTCAACTCACTTTCTAGCCATTAGTTATAAACGATCCTTTCCAAATAATTAAGCTTCGATATGAAAAGGAAGAAGAAAATGTTTTTACTCAATAAACTTTCTTTTTTTTTCACTCCTTTTGATCATCTCTTCTCAGCGTTCCATCGCGATGGAAGAATTTCACCTCAAGTTTTCGCTTTTACTTGTTTTTTGTTCTTCTTACATTTCTACTTTGTGCTCATGGCTAGACTGAGTTCATTAGAAAGTAATTAAAGTAAGATAATTAATTGTATTGATTCAGTTTCTTAAAACATTAACATAAAAATAATTGGAGAAACTCAGCATTATTTCATTGTCATACTTATACATGAATATCTATGAAAATTTAAATGATTTTAATTCCATAGCTTAATGATTGTGACTCGGTTCGGAAGTAGCTTATCTAAGACGTAGCATGATGATTGATGTGATTTAGATGTGACGTTTCATGTGCAACGCCAGATGATCGCTTCGTGAAAAGCAACGATCGCAATGACGACACTTGAATGGTTTGGCTCCTGTGTGCTTTCTGTAGTGTCGCGTTAACTCATCACTTCGTGCGAAACGCCATTCACATCCTTCCCATGAACATTTGTAAGGCTTTTCACCTAATTTCAAGAAGAGAAACGAGAAGAATAATGATTGTTAGTTAAACAGTAATATATTTGCTTGCGTAGAATTGTGTTTGGTGGAGTGCCCACCAAAAATGTCTTTTTCATCTTTAAAAAGCATGATGAAAAAAGGCTTAAAAAGACATTTGTTTAATGGAGCAAAATAAGTTGAGTTTTGTATTCTGTCGAAAGCATTAAAAACACCACATTTCGACCACTTCCATAATGAACTTCTAAACACAACTTGAAATCCCCGAGAAGAGAAAACAACATTAAATAATAACTTTTTAAAATTAACTTCAGTCGAGGAAACGAACGATTTAATTTTCTTCTCATTCTTTGTTTATATTTAATGCGACCGAAAGGAAGAAACATTTCTCATTTCTTAAGAAAACTTTACGATCCGATGGATGCTTTCTGTGCCGAAAATTATGGAAAAGAAATCTTTGAAACAAATTCCAACATGAAATGATTTTCGAAGTGATCCACCTTCAGCTCAAGGCCTGGGAAATGAAAGATTCAGCTCTGTTAATGTTTGAGATATGTCAGAGGGTGGATAGGCGTTCGAATCATGATAACCATTTTGGTATTTTTCCATCGTTAAGGTCAAAAATGTTGCTGCAAGTTGCTGAACCAACACACTCTTGATTGTTATAGAAAATGTAAACGACATTAACATTTCGGGCCCGGAAAGAAAACGAAGCGATTGTGATACGAGAAGAAGAAACTTTTCCCCCATTTTTTTCCACATTTCCATTCTTATTCTTATTTGCAGACAGTCTTGTCTTTTGCTGATATGGATTTTGATGGATGACCATACATAATTCCTCCACAATCGTGAGCTCTCATTTAGCATTGACTTTTTGTATCTCTTTTTGTATTTAGCTTCAGGTCATGGCAATTTTATTCATTCATTTGATGATGTTCTTGCTTACATAGCTTAAATGTGATTACGAAATTGAACATTGTTGTGCGAGAAGGGATGAAGAAGTTTAACTTCCTTTTGTTTCTCTTGTTAACTCAAACATCTCTTGAGTTAGACAGAAACTTTATAATTGGAATATCTAATGCCGCTTGCTGAATTCGAAGAGAGACACTCAAAAACATAAGATGACGAGATGTCATCCCGAGAATTTCTCAATCTAACGCTTACTCGCATTTGTCTGAATAATCTTCAAATCTACCTCTACAAAGCCACATCATGGGCGTTTAAAGATAATTAAATTATAAAAAATGACACATCTTTCATTGAACAGAATAAATAATTCTAGAGTGTCATATCCATGACTCATCGCAAGTTTATTCAATTGAGCGATGACATAAAAAATAATTTTTAACTCCATTCATGAATGAAAACCTCAAAACCTATCAATTAAATCAATTAATAGCCGGAGAGAATCTTTTTTTATTATTTTATTTTATTCAGATCCCACTGTTTCAATCATCTGTGAAAACCATTCATTGACCAGAATTTCATCGCATACAGAGATTAAAGAACAAAGAAGAAAACTTTGATTACTACTGCGCAACATCAGATGCTTAAGAATCCTCTTAATTCTTTATTAGACAATCGAAACGGAATGTTACGAGAGAATGAATGAAATGAAATCATCAAAAACTAAATAAATATTCGGTTTGTAACCCCGTTAACCTCTTCTCGTTCCATTCCACTATCGTTTAAATGAACAACAAGCATTATTCGTTGATTCGATTTATCGCCATCATCTTTCGCACTTTATTAATTTAAGTCACATTAATTTTTGTTGTTGTTATGCCTTCTTTTATGTTCATTTGTACACATTTATTGTTTACTTTGTTGTCGTAGGACGATGATGAAACTAAAATTTAAATTATTTAATTTGTTTCATTGACTCGTCGGGTTCAATTCGAGTCAATTAAAAGAAATAACAAGAAATTCTTTACGAAATAATCACGATAATCATACAACATATCAAATGATTTCCATTGAACTTTGTCTCCCACCAATTGAAAGTGAAAGTGATAAAATCGCTTAAGTCACGAGGTCGTTCGTTCTTTCATGATGAGAATCATAAAAAATATTTTTTACTTCTTTAAAAAGTGTCAGCTGGAAGTTGAGAACTCAATTGGGATCAATTGGAAAAATGTTTCATTTCTTCCCACTTCAAAGTGTTTAAATCGTTAATTAAATTTTGTTGTTGTTTTCTTTCACATTTCTGAGTGATGACTCAAGAAGGAATTTCATTGCATAATTGTTGAATTCAAATGTCAGTGGTGGTGCTAATAACAAATCTCACCTGTATGCGTTCTTTGATGAGCTTTTAGATGTGAACTTTTCGTGTAAACTTTTTTGCACCCAAGAAATTGACACTTGTGTATTCTTCGTCTTGAATCGGGACTGTGATCTTGTTGTCGTTGTGATTGTTTGCTCGTTGCTGATGTCGTATTTGAAGGTGTTATTTGAGCTAATTTTAAATGATACAATTATAGAAAACAATCAACATGAAAGAAAAATATTTACAAACCTGTTTGATTTGAGTTTCCCTGTGTGTTGTTGGATCCTTTCGCAGTTATCTGTGCTTGAAAGTTTGGACTCATCTGAAGGATTTTTGTTACACCAAAAGAGGTTTTGTTATTTGACAGCCGTACGATTGTATTACGTGTCAATGTCGTGCCATTTGACACACGATAAATACCCTGATTATCGATTAATGCTAGTTCAGGTTCCGTTATTGTTAAATTTTTGCTATTACTACATTTACTACTAGATTCAGGTGAAGACGGTGGTGTAAGTGTCGGGAGAATGTCATGGTTTGCACCTGCTGGCATCAGCATCGACGATAGTGTGCTCGCTGAAAGTGAATTAGTTGCTAATGGCGATGAAGATGGCGTTCGAGCTATTAAAAGTTCGATGGTGGAATTTGTCAGCTTATTTGAGCCTTTGATGATTTGAATGTTTTTTGCATTGTTAAAGTTTTTACTGCTAGTGTTATTATTAATGCAATGCACTAATTTCTCGTCATTACTATCGGAATCCTCATATTCATCATCGATTCGATCTTTTTTCACGACGACTGAACAACTCAGTGAACTATCCCATGACTTCCCCGAACATGTCGATGACGATGAACTCATGGACAATGTATCCAAATTTCTGTCATTTAAAAGTTCATCGAAGCAAAGCGGGTCAACTTTTACACTCCATGAACCTGAGATGGGACCGGGGGCTGTGAACAATTCCCACGGTACCATGTCGTTGGGTTCTGTTTTGAAGGTTTTCGGTTTCGGCTCATCTTTCAAATAACGATCCATCTCGTAGCATGTCTGTGGGCGAAGGGAGAGAAAGAATGAATTAAAAAAAGAAGCAAAAAGATTAAAAAAATTGTTTTAACAAAGTTGAATAAAGAAAAAAACAATCATTAAAACCCTTCGCCTTTATTTTCTCTGCCTTTAACGTTGTGTGTGGTTTAATAATTACTTCATTTCGCTTGTTTAGTTCTTTCAACCTACGATACGACGAAGGCTATGTGAAGAGAAGGAAAATTTTATCATTGAAGTAAAGTCTTTGTTTGAAACATTTAATGGATACGTCGACTTTCTTACTTAAAAAATAATTTCGATGTAACGATTTAATTTCTTTGTTTATCGATTTTATTATTAAACTTTTATCAGAAATTAAGAGGTTCGTTCGACTCTCCAAAAGGTTTAACAATGCTAATTACTTCTTTTCTCTTGTGCAAGGTAATATAAGTAGCAATAAACGTAAGAACTTTCAATGTTGTGCTTATTTTGTTATTAAGAAGAAGATATCTGTGTACATTGTTCAACTTATCTTTAAATATGTCTAAGTCATCAGAAAATAAAATCTGTGTCGGTCTCTAGTTGTGTAATCAAAGTGGAATTATCATACGCTCTCTAACAGTTCTCTATGATATCATCAAAAAGTCCTTTTCTGCTGTTCTCTTGCCTTAATTACATTCAGCACAATATCGCTTTTATATTTAATTCCTAAACATCATGTAATATTTTAATCTGTGATGAATGATGGGATTATTTTTTATTTTCGGTTCTTCTCTTTCCTTTTTCCCCCACACTCACTCTCAATTTCATTTTCTGGGTTTTTTCTGTTTTTTTCCTTGTTGATTTTGTTGAATAATTGCTGAAATATTCGACAGAGCTTTCAAGGGAAAAAGATGGAACTTACTGAAATATTTCTGTGTGTTTGTTAGGATAAAGTAAGAGAGACGGAGAGAAGAATGACATTAAAAAAATCTACGGTAATTAATCGTATCCAAGCATACAATTTAGACGAGATTATTCAACTTGAATGCGAAGGTAAAATTTTTATTCTTTTATCAAAAAGTTCCCAACAATTTCAACCTCTGAAAAGTTTAATTTCAAAAGCTTTCATCCTGCTTAAACAAATTCTAAATTGAGAATACATTGTGACTACGTCGTATTCAAGGAATATGAGAGTCTTGAAAACTGTCTTAAACGATCACGATTGGTATTTGAACTGAAGCAGCAGTTGAAGTGGAAACTGTACATGAAAAGCTTCAATTCATTGAAGTGCGATAATTCTTATGCCAAAAAGAAAAGAAAGAATAAAAAGAATCAAATTCTGATTATAAGAGCAAAAGCTGCTGGCAATTGTTCAACAGCGAACAGAGGAAAAAAAAAGTTTTTTTAGTGAAAAAGCTTTAACATCAGCAAAATTATATTTTTTGCACTGTTCATTCTTCTATTGCTGCAACTGCAAATGAGTACCTTGATCCTTAAAGCGTTTAATAAAAGAAAAAAAATCTTTTGAGTTTTAAGTGCACCAAAAGCAGAATATTGACGCCACTTTTGTTAAAGTGAAGTCGGGAATAGTGGAAGGGGGGAAATTAAAATGTTACCCTAGCATTTGGCAGTAAAGCTGTAAGGACAGTGTCACCTCAACGCTCAGGAGGGCGATAAACCAAAAGAGCGATCATTGTGAATATTGTAATTAAGGAAAAGCAGCCTCGAAAGCTTTCGTGTAAATTATTGACTGCTTTCGCCCACTTTTAATTAACTTTCTCGATTTTACATGATACTCGCGATGTTGGCCGCCCGAAGCTAACATGAATATTTAACAAGGCTGCTTTTTTAATTAGCATTAAGCTTTTTAAAATTCTTTCGGCGCTTTATGCCGTGCTTCGAGATTTCCATGAGCGACAAGAAGCGGATGAATAACATTTTCCATTCTTCCGGCGGGCGTTCTTTTCGAGAATAAATTTCAACAAATTTATACATCGAAAAAGTTTCACAGATGACGCCATCATGATATCATTTGCTTATTACCCTTATTTTCTTAATTTCTGTAAACATTTCGAAAAACATCTGGCGAGCGATTGTCAAACCATGGCAAAGACAAAATTATGCAAATATTAACTCAATTATCAAAGGGTTTGATTGCTTTCTACAGAAACCGCTCGTCAATCACAACAACCATCATCACATCATTTACATACTCAAACAAAATTCCCCCTAAATTTTATGTTTAAATAAATATGTCTTTGTGAGTCAAAAATATTTCAAGTTCATGTTCGAAAAGCTTCCTTCTCTCAAGCAAAGTAATGAGATGAATGAATATAAAAAATTAACAAAAATAAAATATGACGCAATGAAAATTGTCAGTTTGCTAAATAAAAGTGTCCCTTGTGATCCATTAAAATGCTTTTAGTCACATCGTTTAAATAAGTATTTCATTCCATTCCGGTGAAAGGGAGTGAAACATCCTACATTGTAAAGGAATTTATGACATTTATGACTCTATCGAAACTCATGAATCATTCCTCAACTTTCAGCCTCATGTACGCTTCTTAAATTATGAAAAAAAGAGAGAGAGAAGGAAATAAAAGTTTTCCTATTATGCTAAAACATTATTTTTCTAAAGTGTTTAACATCATCATCGTCATCATCATCAACAACAACTTCGGAATTATGTACAACAAACTATTATATTTAATAACTATCTATAGTAGATTTTCCATCATCCATCCATGTACATATTTAACTATGCATGTATTTTTCTTAAAGGAAGCTAAGAATTGTTGAACAATTAATAATTAACATATCTATGCAAAAGCGGAGCGAAGAAAGTTTCGTAGAAGCTCATCGGATGAAATTTCCTCTTGAAGTCTATCATTAAACTTCTCTGTCACTAAGCTTGCTTTTCTTTAAATAAACGATTAAATTTCTATGTCGACATTCAACATGGTAAAATGTTGTAAACTTTTCCCTGTTCACCCCACTGATGTTTTAGTTGGGGTGAAATTTTCTCTCTCTTTTATTTTGTTTAAAACGGAAAACATGGTAAAATGGAGAATAATATTGAAATTGATGAATATGTAATGTGAAATGGAGAATTCAAGAAGGGTAGGAATAATAAAAAAAAGAGAAAAACTAAACGAGGAAGGTTTTTATTTTATTTTCCTCTATACATATTTTCACATTGTAGTGTATGTAAATAATATTTAGTCACGCAATTATTTGAGTCATCTCGGCGCCGTGTAACACAATGAAAAGGGCGCGGAAATAAAGAAGAAAACTTCTCGTTTTTTTTTCAAATAAATTTATGGAAAATTTATTCCTTTTGAGAATTCGATTTTGTTGCGAAACCAACTGTAAATAAAGAGATTGAAGTGAAGTGAATATTCGTTGGGAAAGGTTCATTCATTCAACGAACATCAAGCAACTAATGGGAAATGATGAATGATAATGACGCGAGTGTTAGTCGCGATTCAAGTTGAATATACATTTCAAACTTTGCGTACTTAATACACCAAACCATCAATAACAAAAGCTCTGCCTAAATCCTTACGTCTTCAAAATGATACTTAAGTATCGCATAGTATTTGTGGTATACACTAATTAATCATTTCCAGACATTCACAAGGAAGAAAAGAAGAAGCAGACGCACAAAAGGTGCCACAAAAAAGAAGGAGGAAAAAAGAGCAAAGATGTTTTCATACGCACACACACACACACAAAATCATGATATAAAAGATATTTTTCTTACGTCTTCTCAAACTCAATATCAACAACGACGATGTATGTAAGAAAATGACTAAGGTAAATAAGCAATTCAAGAGAGAAGAAGTGGACTATATCGAAGACTTCAGAATGCGTGTATGAATTTCCTTCGACCACAAATGAGAGCAATAAAAAAACAACGTCTTCGCTATGTCAAGAAGTGTTTTTCTTTCCTCTTTTCCTAATGGGAATAGTTTGAAAATTACGTAGCAATATTTTTTTTCGTCTGGGAATGACTTGGAATATTTATTTATTTATTTGTTTGCAACATTATGGTGACACTATCATTGTTTAATTCCAATGCGTACATTTTCCTTCTTCTTTTTTCCTTGTGCTTTTCTTATCTTCCCATCGCCATCCGCCATACTTTTCGTTTTTCTCTTACTTACAAAAAGGAATTTCTTTTGCTCTCAACTCATGCAACACAAATAGATAAATTTGTCATTGCTATGTAATAAGAAGCACATCGCTTAATGGAGTTGAAATATGAAAAGGATGAATAAGACAGGTAGTGAGATCCATTTCAACATAACAATAGAAGAAAAGAAGAAGGAAAAAAAATCTCTTAGAGTAAAAGAAGAAATGATGATTCTCGCTTTTAGTTTTACATGCTTCGATTTAAGTACTTTTTGGCAATGGAAATTCCTTCTCCATTTTCATGGTCCTTATGAAACAAGGAAAACGCTTTAAGCAACTCTATAACGTTCTACACAAATATTCGGCTTTCATTTCAATACAATGGCCATTAATTTGGGCGCTTATTGAGAAGAGAAAAAGGTTTTCTTTCTTAGCAAAACACCCTCGAGCAAAAATTTCCCATAAATAATATAATTTAGAAATCTCATAGCTTTTCTAGTGATTTTACTTCTCTTTCTTCAACGCTCTTCAAGCTTTTCAAGCAGGAAATTATGTGGGGCGCCCCATAAATTTAAGAACAGCATCATCTCCTTCATCTCCTCACTCTTCTGTTATAAAATTTTCTTGTGATAATTCAAAGCTTCGCCTGTCGCACTCTACTCATCTTCTCTTTCCATCTCATTTTCATTTCACCCATTTTGATTTATTTACACTTAATATCACGCAAAAGTGTGAATATACTCGCCTTTATTCCGTCTTCCCTTATTCTCGCACCTTTTTCTTCCTTTCTTCTTTTTTTTTATTGCGGGATTGAATAATTAACGGTTCATAAATTTTCGTTTAGACATTGTTTAGCTCGTTTTTATTTGCACGTCTGTACATACTTACACATCTTGTACATCATTAGTAAGAAACGCTATGGAATTTAGCATCGATTCTTGGATCGTGATCTTCGAAATTTGCTCTTAATTCGCCAATCGATTTGTAATGTTGTTTGATTGAATAGCGGACTTCAATATGGTGATTGAAACAATTAATTAAAACAGAAAAGAGAAAATGCTTTGTTAAGCGTTCTAGCTGAATGGTTTGATTAGCAGAAATTTAATTAATGTTTTGGTCCCGTTTAGAAGCAGATTAATTTATAATCCAAAAGCTTTGATGAAAACATAGAAAGGAAAATCAACAACACACAAAAAATTCTGTACATAAATTACTTATAATAATTATTTAGCAGTTTCTTCTTAAGATTGACAAAAATTCTATTTGAAATTGTATCAACAAACCCAAAGCAATTATAAAAGTTTTCCGTTCACTTTGAAATAATTAAAAGCAGAAGCTAGAAATGTTTCGAATCTTATCTCATCCATCGATGACAAACTTTTTCCCAATGCAATTCAAAGCAATATATTCGAGATTATTATTGTTGTAAGTTAGAAAAAGGAATTGCAAAACTGATGATGAACTTTCCACTATTAGTTTTATCTCTTTTTACTTGTTTAATCTATTAATCTATGTTTATGTCCATTGCAGAATATATTTTGAGGTTTTCTGATGATGGACATGACATGAAATTATAACTTTCGCTTTCATCTGGCTGAACATAATAGAAAACTTTCTAAAGCTTCTGGAATGATGTAACACATTATTACAAAACTATTCTTCTTCTTCTTCTTGTCTGTTGTTGTTGTTTTGCTTCAAGCTTTTCGTTTGTAAATAAGAGAAGAAAAGTAAACTAGAAAGCTTTTTATGTACCCAAAAAAAAGCGAAAACTTTTCTTCTATTAAAAGAAAGAAAGAAAAAAAATCTCTCATCTCTTGTGATGTTTTATTGTTTAGATGATGAAGATTAATGGATAAGGAAAGGCTTTGTTAATATGTTTTGAGATGAAAACTGCTTTTTGAGGGTGAAAATGGAGAAAATTTCCTTTTCTGTCCTATAACCTTAATCTGGAATTACTTTAGACAATTACGATTGGAAATTGAATTGTAATGACATTTAGAGTTGTCAGTTTATGTCTCGTTCTATTTCCCTTTTTTCCTTCTGGATATTTATTTGCAAAAGTCAATTGGAGTGTCGCCACTGAGATTGTAATTTGAATTTCCTTTTCCGTAGTCTGTCAACAGGAAGATTTGTATTGTATTTTCGAGATCTGACGCCATAGTGTCTGCTTATTGCACTCAATTATTGAAGCTTTCAATGAAAATGATCTGCTTTTGTTTCTCCTTATCTTTCTAGACCAACGAATAAACTTTATATAGGTCTTATGTGGATAATTACAATTTATAGTTATGAATGAGAATTTCAATTCATAAATTCTCCAGATAAGTGAATTAAATTGAGAAGAATTTCTAGCAAAGAATTTGACATTCAATTATATGGAATTAACTTGCAACACTTCATTTATTATTTGACCTTTAGAACGTGTGTGAAACATGGCAGTAATTTGATTACGAAATTTATTTTAACTGAACCTTCTGACAAGATAAAATGTTGCAACATTTATTTGAATTATTTTAGAGATGAACACAAATTCGCTTTTCTTCTGAATTTTCTATTTTTGTCCCTCATGATTTTTGTGGATGCTTCGAAGAAATGATTTTGGTTTACTGTATCGTATAACAAGACTAACGAACTACGATGAAACCATCACTTGAAGAGATTTATGTACGTTCTCTTGTTAGTCGCTTTTCTGTTTTCATCTTATCGAATAATGTTTTCTCTTGGGGATTGTATTGAAATTTTCCCTTCGAAAAATGTTTAACGACGAAGTTTTTAACTTTTCCTGTAAAATCAAGCGCTTTATAAATAGAAATACAAGGAAAAGTCAGTTCAATCGAATGTTTTAATTTTCTTAACGAGATTTTCTACCATTGTTGGCTTAAGAGTTTAGGGGAGAGAAAAAAAGGTCGATGAATAGAAATATTTCACAGAGAAGAGTGTGAATAAATTATCTATGATAAATAAAAGAAACTACTTCAAGCATTGTGCTGAATCAATTCCTGATGAAGCCTTTGTTGCAACATAATTGATGTTGAGATAATATTTCCGCAACTGTGTTAAAGTATAAGTTGGCAGAATTGAATGTAATAAATTATATTTTTTTTAATGAAAATATCAAGCACTTATGTAAATAATTGAAAATGAAAAGCTCGTTATTCTTCTGAATCGATTCAACAGCACAATAAAGTCGCTGTTCAGTTGATTTATGATGAAATAAAGCTTCAACATTTGACAATTAAATATTTTTATGCTTTAATTGAAAGAAAAATTCTGGTAGAATTCCAAACGTTTTAAATTCTTTGCATTATGTAATTAATGTATGGCAGTGAATAAATTAATAGAATCGATGTACATGTTAAATATTAATTAGCATTTTACAGAAAAACAGTAAAGTTATTGGAAGTTAACATGAATAATTTTCATTAAACTGTAATTACATGAAAATATTCTCATAAAACGGTAATTTTAAATTCTTATTCACTAAATTTATCACGTAAACGAAAAAGCTTTAATATATTTAACGTGCTTTTGGAGCGACGATTTTTTTTTTCCTTCTATCACCGACAGATTTTCGTGATGTCATTTTTATGAAGTTTGTGAAAATATCATGCAGATGGTTTTAATGGGTTTCATTGATGTTTGTCGCTCGCCTTTAATGGCATTATCAGCTTTTGTTCAAATAATAAAATCGATTTTCCATGCGTTGTGCAGATCACCATCTTTACATTATGGCCGCACAGCTTCATACAAAATCCATCAAAAACTGATTTGAAAAAGAAAATTATTACTTCAACTGATGACCATTTTTTTTCTTCTTCCTTGTCATCATCGATCGGTTCAATTCGAACGGGCAATCGACATTTATTGTCGGATGCTTACCCAATGTTGTTATTTTTCAATCATTTTCCCATCACGACAAAAAAAAAGCTTTTTCGTTCTTAAGAAACCTTCTCATTCCATTCGCCAATCGTTTCTATCATAAACTTGTCTTACAAACTTCACGAAATGATTGAACAGAAAGCCAAATAAAAGTTTATTGTTCCCAAGTTACCTGTAACGAGATTAAGAAAAGATCAAACGTTAATATAACTTCTATATAACAGTTGAATGTGATAAAATTTCATTGAGAATTACGATAAGAAACATGTGATTAAACTTCAGAAGAATCCAAAGAAACTTTTCTTTTAATAATTTTTATGGTAACGTCTTGAAGCGAAGCTTTCATTTTCATCATAAAACAATGTAAAATATTCAATTATGTATTCTCATAAATATATTGACTTAAAATCATGCATTCAGAAAAGCATTAAACTCAAATCATATATATCTGCTTCTTTATTACAAATCGTGGAAATATTTTAAAGACGATGAAACAATATTTTTGAATTATTGAATTTTCAATTCCACCTTCTTTTTTTTTATTTGGAATGAGAGGAAATTTAAATTGGAAACATTAAGGCTCCCTATGAGAAAACGGCAACATATTCCTCAATGGCATGGAAGCATTATTTTCAACATAAATATGTTGCTTTACATAGAAACAGCAAAGAAATTTAATATGATATTGTTCGTTCTTCAATATGTATAAATTCGTAAGTAAGGAGGCAGAGTTGTGTGAACCACATTTGATCCTTGACTCCATTTCCCTTCCATGCTGTTTTTTTCTTCTTTCAAGCTTTCTTTCTTCTTTACATTAAACTCATCAGAGAAATGCGAGAAAAAGGAAAGAAAATCTATTCCTATTGTTAAGACACTGTTTTTGGATCATTTATTATAAAACACTCTCTAAACATAACAAACAAAAGACGGAGGGATACGGTTACGTAACACCATAAACAATAAAAGAAAGAGAAAGAAGTCAGATGAGTCTCCCCGACGTTTTGAAGGAGAGGCATACTCGAGATAAATAGCAAAAAAGAAGCTTCAGGATGTATGTAGTGAGATAAGATAAAAAAGAATAAATGTTTCAGGGATGTGTGCGTGAATAATCTTGCTTTTTTTTGAGTTTTCCATTTTCCATTTTTCTTTCCTGTGATATAACAAACTCTGTTTCCATTGCCGACTTTGTTTGTAGCATCAAGAACATCATACAGAAAAAAATCAATCAATATCAAATAAAAAGTTTTTTTATCATCGCTCTTTTCTTTTCGTCTTCTTTTTGTTTCGTTTGAAACGAGACCCGATTGGCATGATAACTCGTCACACAATTTCAATTGAGTATGAGCAAGAACAAGAAAATATTTATTGAGAAAATAAGTCAATTTTATCTTTTCGTTTTTGTTGAAATTTTCATCTCTATGATAGATTTTTCGAGAATTATCAGGAACATCATGTTAGTCATGATTTTTATTCAAACTTTTGAATGTCTGATTCTTGTTTTTCAAATCAATTAATGTTCGTAATTAAAGCATATCATTATCATATTTAATTTTTGTTATTAAGAAATGAACTGTTACCATGGAAATTAATACTTTCAGAGCAACTTCAAATTCTTCGTTTGAGTTTAATTAAATTAAAATAATTTACTTCCGAAGTTTCATACCAAAAAAAAGCTTTTAATGTAAAACTTTTTATTTTCTTTAATTTGTTTTCATTGACTTTGAATTTCTTTTCTTTCCTTTCCTTTCTACTTGACAACGGTTTTAAAACATTATTCGTTATTTAGATACGAAGCGCTATGGAATAAAAAATAAACAAATGCAAAGTATCCGTAGCTTGATATTTAAAATAAGAAAACTTAATTGTTTATCTTCATTTTCAGTTTTCTCCATCATCGTGTTTACTAAACATTTCAAAGAAAAATTTAATCAATGAAAATTTCAAAACATTTTCCTTGAGTGAATGAAAATCAAAACACACAAAAAAAAGTTTCTCAAAATTAGTTGATTTTTGATAAAACGTTACTGTAAAGTCTCAAGAGTCAACCCCAATCATTTATTTTCGCTCCTTCCAATAAAGTTTGAAATTGTCACAAATTGTTCCGAAAAAAAAGAAAAAAGGTTTCGTTTTGACACAAATTTTCACAATAGAACATCAGATTGTTCTTGACACCTTCATGGAATTAGCTTCAATATTGTTTGAAAACTTTAATAAAGCTTCGTTACATGAAGGGGTTGAGAAGCGAGTGGGCTGTTTCTATTGATCAAATTCTACCTTCTGAGACCAAGAGGAAATGATATCGTGCGATTCTCATACTCCAAAATGGAGCAAAGTGGAACACCCAGACAAATAAATTCTTATATTTACTCATAATGAACTTTAATTGAGAAGAAAGCCTCAATGAAGCGAACTTAATGGAAGCCGGATAAGAAAGAAAGGAAAGCGAAAGTAATTTAGAAAATATAAAAGGGTACGCTTGATGCTTGCACAACAGAAAATAAGCGAGACAGTCTGTGACAGCCGTAAATAAAAGGCAGGCGGATTGTTGGGCAGCAGAATGGACCCCAAAATGCGAGATTAATTCAATCAGAATCGTATTATATTACATTTCGAAATATTCTTCATCTTTGCAGCCTTTTTTCCCTGTGTATGGTTTGTAACGCTGTTCTCTCTTTACAGCCTGAGGCTTCTTGGGCTTCGCTAAAAATACTTCTATAGGTCCAATGAAATATAAGTCTTACCCCATGTTCATTAACTTTGACAGTTTCATTTTTATCCCTTCGTCCTTGTTGAAAATATATCTTTAAGAAACATTTCGTTTTGAACTGAAAAAGAAATTCTTCTTTCCCTTTTTTTATATTACTTCGAAGAAATGCCAATTACTACTAATACACGAGATCAAGAAACGGAGGATTAAAAGAATTCAAGATTTCCAATGATTGAACCTTAATTAAATGCTTTAATTAGTAACTTTCTAAATACCCGTCCACCTCAAGTATTTCCGCAATTCAATTTTAAATGAAATGATTTAAACCAATCTTTTCGAATCAACAAATCTTGAGAAATTTCTCAGAAATACTGAACGTTGTCATACATAGATAATAATTGTTTTCACTCATAATTAACACGAAATTTGTTGAAAACTCTCAATTTATATCAAGTAAAAATGTCACGTTATTTCCGTCACGTAACTAATTAACTTCCTTACATGTTTTTTTGAAATCTTTTTGTAAGTTTTCTCACAGTGTCGAAGCGCGAAAATCATAAAAAATTAAAACGTCGTTCCGCACAGGTGTGCTTGAAATTCAATTTACATATGTAATAATGAAGTTTTTCCTTTTTGTCATCTATTATCCAGCCACACAACGCCACATTGTAAATGTGGTGAATTTCGATTAAAGTTTACAATCCCTGGAGCAGTTGCATCAACTTTTGATGAAGTTGTAAATGAGTTAATCATTTATGCATCGAAATGATGCTATTAAATAATAGAGAAGGGAAATGATATTAATTTCAACCTTTTAATTATTCCAATGAATGAATGAATGAATGAATGAATGACTGACGACATGAACAGAGACAAAAATATGATATTATTACTCAATCAATTTAATACATTTTCTCAGTTGCGGCATGAGTTAAGATTGAGATGTGGCGTGGGTGAAGATCAAGGAAAACATCAACAAGGAATATAAAAATATCAAAAAGCTTTTATTTTATTTTCTAGTTGGTAACTCGATATGCAGAGCATGTATGAGAGCTTTAGAGTAAAATTGATCGAAATCTTGGGGGTTTTTGTCCTAGAAAAGCATAGATTCAACCTTCAGCCAATATTTAATGTGGACAGGGATAAAATAATTGCGGAATAGCTATGAAGTTGGTTAGATAAACGATTGATAAGTGGCAAGTCTAGACAAAACTTTATGAAGGAACTATCGACAGATAACCGTCGGGAAGCAGCCGTTATCCTTTTATCTGTTTATAAAATTGCGTGCCGTGAAAGTAAAACTCCTTGATTTTCCTTTCTCCGTTATAGGTCACGTCATTACATTCACATTGTTTGTAACTTTATAGCAAGCTCGACAGCTTCAGCTAAACCTTATACATTATTATTTAAAAATATTTTTCCCTTCTTTCCATGAATATTATTATTAAAAATAACTTCTTTGTTTCAACACACTTGCAGCTGTTTTGAATCTACTAAGTTCAGCTCCTAACGTTACATTCATTTGACATTCTTTTAAAATCTCATTATAATGTTGCAAGACGAGAAAAGAAAAATTAAACTCCAAATCACGTTCGCAATTCTTTTTTTCTTATCCTATAAAGAACGGATTTTCTTCTTTTGGTAGATTTTTTCTTTATTTTTTGTCGTTGAAAGTCTTTTCATTTGAAGAAGCATAAAATATTTAAGGAAAATTCTTGTTGTAGACTTTATAAGTCGAGTGCAAGACTCTTTCGATTAGAAATCGGGTTGTAAGCTTTAGATTTAGCTTCTGAGAAGATCAAGTGATTATCTCTGAGTATGTACATATTAGACATCAATAATGCAACATGAACGTAACAAATATTTTAAAGGAGATCGGAGAGCTTTTTGAGCAACGACAGACCACATTTCTGCCCTTTTGTCACTCTTATTAAATGCATTTCATTAACTCATTCATAAAGGTGTGGAGGGAATAAAACTTTCCATGCTTCCATCTCACTCCGTCACTTTATCTGAATCTTCACATCCATTAAACTCATTCCTTCATCCATTAACCGTCACGTCGACGGAATGTTTCTCTGATGTAAAGAGATATTAGCTTAATATCTAAGTCTTCCATTTGTTACGTGATACAAAAAGCGGAAGGTGAATTATGATCATAAATTGGATGAAATTGTTTATTCTTAGGATTTTCCCTTTCAATCAAATTCAACTCCAACCCTCGTGAACGAATTTACGTTTTCACGCATCTTCAAAGCCACATAACATAGCGTCAATGTAAAAGATTCCATTTCCTCTATAGATAGGTGTAGGTTGTTATATTTCTCATTAAAAATTATATTCCTACCACCGCACATTTGAGGCTGTTTTTAAAAGATATTTTGACAAATGTGACATGAAAGATTAAAACACGTTTCGTTATCACGACACGACGAAAAGGATTGATATTCCCTTTTTTTTCATCTCTCTCTTTCACACTTAACTTCAGATGTAACCATGGAAGATAAATTTTCCTCAATTCTGCCAGATTTTGGAATGTTTATCACCGAACACATAACAAATGATTAGGAAAGCAACTTGAGGAAAATTTAACCTTTTCAAAAGTTATTTACTTTTATGTTAAATTTTGTTCAATTTCAAACATCAAAGACATGTTCGTGGAAAAATTTAATACTTTTTTAAATCTCTTTGATTTGAGTTTTAAAATGTCTGCATTTGATGTTCAGATTATGAATTCTGTTTATGTCTTTTAATTATAAATTATATAAAAAGATAAACGACACTCTATTCGAGTTTATGAGGTAAAAAGTGGTGGTTTCTATTTTGTTGACAACATATTTCTTGATCCACTTTCATGCAGTTCTTATAACGATGATTAAAAGGATTCATTGAAAGCTTTTTAGTCCTATGATAATTAAGTTTCTCAGTCAAAAAAGCACTTCGTGCTGTGAAGTAGAAACAAACTTTTTCTTTTCATCCCACGAGCCATAAATTATCTTCATTTACCTCCACCCCCTCTCATCTGTCTTTTCAAGCACTTTTGTTTCGCCTTTCTTTACATTCACTCAAAAGAGATTTTTTGTAAATTATGAAGGAAAAAATGAACAGCAAAAAGAGAATTTATGGATTTAGTAACGATCCAAAGTAATTTTTAATAACCCACTAAAGGAATAAATTTTCATTTGCTGTGTGCCTAATGGTGATTAGGACGAGCACTGAGCGCCAAAGCTCTCTCTAGTTAGAAACTTTTCAAGACTTATTTCACACCAACCGACCCTAGAGTAGTCATCATAATCAGTCGAATCATATCGAGAACTGAAAATGATTACGAGCGCATTGTTCATTTTTTTTCGACGGCCATTTTATTGTTGTGAACGTCAACAGTGCTGTGTTTACCATAAATCATAAACATAAATGTCTAACATTTCCTGCAATATTCGCTTCGTGATTTTTCTAGCTCGTTGATCGGTGAGAATTTTTTTTTCAATCGAAATTGAATTGAGCAAGTGACATTAATGTCAACGAGTGAACGAGAAAATTGTTTTTCTTCTCGTGTTGTTTTTAAGGGCCCTTTTCCAAATGTCGGAAGCATTTCAATTGTTAAAGATCCCAATCGGACATTAATTAACTATTGAATAATTGTTGAACAATGTTAAGTGATTTCAAGAGTGTATGTGCTTATAATGCATTTTTAATTTCGCACTTAAGAGAATTGTCGTCTTGTTATTCAGAGTGGAAGTTTCCAATAACAAGTCAGACAGAAATTACACCATTAAATTGTCTCCAGAATGTTGATCTGCATGCGACAAAAATTCATTGTTTTCTTTTATTTTCTTTTTCTTTACGTACATGACTGAAAAAAGAAAACGGAAGAATTTTCACGCTTATTTAGTTAAATTAAGTTAACGTAACAAACCCAATTTTCGACACAATGTTTTCATTCATCGTAAAAAGGTTTGGGGCGTATGAAAGAAAAGAACAGCGACGAAAGAGTTTCATAATAATCATAAATTAACATCCATTACGTTATGTATTCCTTCAACACATTTAGACGGGCTTCAGATGATGTTAAACGAAGACATTTCGTTTTCAAAGCATTCTTCTTGTTGCTACTTTTATCTTCAAAATCTCAAAATGAACCCAAAAAAAGATCAATGCTCTTGAGAATAAATATTTCAGATTCAGTAAAAAAGGAAAGCCTTGGGTTTCTGTCATTCTTGCTGAGGAAAATTTTATGTTTTCTATCAAATGTTCAATCAAAATTCACAGTATCTATTCAAAGTAGACCTGAAACCTCATCTGAAAGTTTACAACTAGATTCTGTGCCTTAAAGATATTTAATTTTTCACTTTATATTCCACACCTTTCATTATTCACTCAATTTTTCAACTCGTTTGTGTAGATATGCAGATGAATATAGCAAACGACACTTATTTCCATAATTTTTTCCTTTTTTTTTCGTGTTCGACCAAAAATATGGAAAATTTTGTATGTTGTTGCTTATTTTTTGCCTTTAATTTTCTGCTGTCATCAACATCGTGTTCTTATTGCATGTCAGTTTTGGTTAAAGGCTAACAAAGATTGAAGTAAAAGCTTCGAGGATAGTAAAGTGATGAAAAGAAATTTTATTACGAGGTTGGCAAGTGAATGTTATCAACAAATTTTCTTCTCAATTCCACCACAGTTCTTTTCATCACTTCTCTCGCTCACTCTATGTTCACATGTCAGTCAGATGAGCCTACAGCGTAGAAGAAAAGTCGAATGTAAAAAGTATGTTTGTGAAAAGTGGCTGTTTGTGAACTCGTTGTTGTTGTGTATGTTTATGAATCGAAAAATCAAATTTTCTCGCAGTCAGACGATTTTTCTCTGTTGCTTACATCCCATTGAAGCTTGAACTGAGAAGGGAAGTGAAAGTCTCTGAGGGTAAACTCGAGGAGTAAGAAAAAAAGGCAACAAAATGAAAAGCAAGGATAATGGAAAATGTAGAAAATCAAATTTTTGCATTACAAAACCGTTCGGTTTATGCGTCTTACAAGTTGAGAAGCGTTCGTACGATGGATGGAAATCTTGGTGGTGTTTTCTTTTTCATTCTGTGTTAAACCCTAAAGGTGAAATACAAAAGAATGAATATCATAATAAAAGATTTCTTTCGCTTCTCTTGCATAACAATATTTTGCAACGTAAACATGTTCAAAGCTTTTCCTTACATTAGAAATTTCACTCAAAATTATTTTCAATGAAACGCTTTCGATTATGAATATTTTATATTTGATATTTGCCTAATCCTTGTTCTTAAAATGTTTATTGTCAAGTTTCATACACAAATGGAAGCTTCAATCTTACACCCAAATACATAACCTCACAAATTTCTCATCTCAGAACATATTTTCATCGAAAACAAAGCCCAGAATATTTGTAAAATCTAGATATGACTAACAACGCATCAATCACTGTTTTTAATGTTTCACTGCCTTATCGGAGCGACAAGTGACATGTAAACAGATTGTCACATGTACGCTAAAGCCCAACAACAACAACTTAACATCTAAGTCTAACATTTTGCGCTCCATCATTTTTCGTTATGGTGCGGATGGGGAGACAGCAACGGTATCCGAAAATAACATGCCCACAAGCAACGTAAAGTGAGCAAGGGAGAGATGCTTATACCTTATTTCTCCTCCAATGACATCTAACAGGCAGCAATAAAGTTGATTAAGCACAGCTGATACTTCGTTAGATCGCATTATTTAATCACAAAAAGGTGTCTGGAATCCAAGGATTTAACTTTCTCTTTTTCATTCCATATTTTCTTCTTCTTTTTCTTTATTTCCATTCAATAATCGAGCGAGAAATTTATGTTGAAAGGAAAACGTAAGCAATAATTATGTTGAAAAGTGGAAAATGTAGAAGTAATAATAAGATGGGAAAGAGAAAATATCAGCAAAAACTTTTCTTCCTTGCACAAGCCATTGATCTCGAAATTATTTTATTCAATTTCATCATAAAAAAAGAGCTCACAGTGCAACATTTCCACGTTGAATGAATGAGATTAAAAGGAAATCGTTTTTCATGTTTGAAAATCCATCAGCTGGAAAAATATGTGAATGTAAAAGGAAAACGTTTGATGGATGAATTTGGGTTGACCAAATATTTGCGATTTGACTACGTTACGTTGAGTTGGGTCATAAGTCAGAAGATTTGTAAAAAAATATAAATATGAACATTTTATAGATCGTCAAAGTAAGATTCACTTTATATTTATTTTACCATATGAAAGATTGCCAGTGCCAACCTTCATAGAAATCTATTTAGGAATCTGGGGTATCTATAGAGACACAAAAGGTTTCATGCTATGTGAATGTTTATTTTAAAGCTTTAAAAATGATTTTTGATTCTGCATAACGTGACATTTCCGTATATCGTTGTGCGCAATGTGGATACACGCAGTGGCAAGGGGAGAGGTGAGATAAACTTTTAAAAAATTGTGAAACGAAGCACAGGTCGTGTGTAAACAGATAATAACGATAATTTATGGGTGTTTTGTGCGCACTTAAATCTCCAGCCGAGCCCGAGTTCTCAATTTAATTGGAAAATTGTAGCATGGTATTTTCATTTATGCCGGTCGCTTTTTTTTGTCGGACTTCTTCTTCCTTCTTTTCCTTTATTTAACATCATTCAACAGTACTTGTTGAAACGGCGGTGTGGCGATTGGAATGTCAACGACTGACGCGAAGGGATCGGTCATGAACGCGAAACATTCACTTCAAAAAATTAATTAAAATTATTCTGATACGCTCATAAAAACACGTTTACTGCTTTGATTTACTTTACATCGAGCTCATCGTGATTATTCTTTGTCTTAAATAAACATTTGCTTTGATGCTTGTTTCCTTCCATTCATATACATAGACCGAAAAAAAAGAAAGAAAGAAAAAATTACTTTCCGCTTTGTTGTTTACGTAAGTAAAACGGGGAAGAAATTAATATCCCTTCGAAAACTTATCCATTTTTGCTTCTTTTATTAGCCGTATCTAATTGAAAGTTGCGCGAAGAAGGCGACAACGAGCGGAAGAAATATAATATTTCACAGCTCAGATGCTAAAGTTGTTCAATTATTTACATCCAGCTGGTAATGTTCATGTTACGTAATTTTCAATTTCAATTTAAATCTTAGGATTTGTATTTGTGTTCCATTATAAGCAAAAACTGTGGTTATCCACAAAACTTTTCCATTGGGACTCGTTTCAAAACAAAAGGTTGAAGTCTCTTGTTTACAATTCAAAGTATCTTCAAGTTATGTTTAAAGCTTTCATTCGATATGCCATTTGACAAAAGAAAAGTGTGAAGCATAATCGTAGCAAAACGCGTAAAAATTAATGTTAAGAACCTCAATTAGAATACTTTTTGCCGTATAGTCTTCAAGAACGGGGAACACCAGTTAATAACAATTTGAATGGGTGCCTAATGCACCATAAAGCATAGACACGAATATGCGTATGAAAATTACACAACAGAGTGGATGGAAAAATGGTATTAAAAATTCTTTAAGTTTTATGCTACGTCGCCCGTAAACAAAAACCAATTTTGTGACTTACTTCCGCTTTTCTCTTACTCACTTGCGTTCACGTACATGCTTCGACTTCTCCATCCATTCATTCTTACACCCTCATAACATCAACAACATTACTTCGTTCTTCCAAGAAGGAGAAACTTTCAGGCTCAAGATCAACTAAGTCACCATGAGACTAATTCATAATTTGTGACGCCACCCTCGCCCAGCCTTTTATGTCGATACCAACACAAACTTCAATTCCAAAGATTGCAAATTTTATGGAACACGAAGTGAAAAGCTTTTAAATTATCATGTGCTAAAATGATATTCACTCTCTCTCACTCACTTCTTTCTTTTTTTTGTAATAAAAAATGTAAATTGAAAACGCTTCTCCCTCGAGTGATTGTTTAAAGAGATAAAAGAGTGAATCTTCATTCATCTTTGCATTTGAAAATTTTGTTTTTCTGTTTCTCATCCCTAAGGATGAATTTTCTTTCTCTTTTTTAAAATTGTAAACTGCAATCATAAATTTCAAAGGCACTAAACAAGTACTTAATGTATTTGAAAGTGTTCGTTATCGCTCGTTTAAGAAGCTGACGCTGAAGCAATTTGGAGGCTTAGAAACGTGCCACAGCTATGTTCTTCTCATAATTCAAGGCAGAAAATACTTTCAAGATTTCTATCTGACAAACTCTGATAAGAATCGAAATAAAATGTCGACCATTTCGCTGTTTGAATAAAAGTTACAAACAAAACACAGAAGAGAACAGAAAATTGTGGAAATCAGAGACTGAAAAATGTCAGCAAATTTATTTTTCTTTCTTTCGTATTTACTCACGAATTTATCATTCGAGCTTTTCTCATTCTCTTCTATTGTGCCGGAAATTTTTTTCTTTTCTTTTCCTTCTGTTTTCATATTTTTCGGTAAATCCGAATAAAAATTATAAGAGCAAAGCTTTCTATTTTGGAAGATTCATAAAGATGAGGCAGCAGAGACAACAAGAGAATGAAAGGGGAAAAAATACCAAAGCCACCCTCTTCACCAATGCTTTATGTACTGAACGTGGCCTGAATTAATGTTGCCCAGCTTTTCTTATGCTCATCTAGCCCAGTTAAATACAAAACTTACATTTCTTTGGCAAACGTAAATGCTTTTCATTTTTGAATCAAATTTTCAACTAAAAGACATAAAAAAGTCTCATGTAATAAATATCTATCGAGACTGTTTCGTTTGGTTCCTCTTCATGAGAAAAGCATCATGTGGAACAATACACATGAGCACTAAAAGTTTAATTGAGTTCTCTCACTTTTGTTCGTTCATGCCTCATCGCAACTTGACATCGCACTTGATCGAAAGCTTTGTGATGTTACGTCAAGATATTGATTGATTAAAAACGGGAGAGAGAAGGGAAAATGATTCTATGCGAAGCAATTATGGAATCAATCAACAAGAATTCCAAACTTTCAGTTTCATTCAAAGGCTTTTTCTCACTTTAAGTTTCTCTTATCATTTTCAACCATTTTCTTTATGTAGCGGCAGAAGAACTTGTGATACTCCTATCGGAGATGAAATTTTAATACAGCAATAAAAATTCGAGTTCCTCCTTCTCTTTGGTTTCTAACTTCACCTTTACTTGCTTCACTTTCTTCTATGTTCTCATAATAAAAAATAGTCAGGAAAGAAATCTTGTCGAAAAGTTTACTGTCGTAATTCGATAAAGAGAAAAGAAAAAGATGCTGATATTAAGGAAAATGCAATTTTCCGAATTTTCTTTCTCGTAAGGTGTAAAAAAGAAACTTGCTGAAAAAGGTTTTCCCTTGATAAATGAAAATAAAAAAATAGAATCGCTTAAAAGAAAGAAAAGAAAAAATTGAATATTTTAACAACCAAAAGCATTTGTTTCCTACGATTTTATCGGAAGCTTCTCTTTCGACAATGAATGATTCACTTTCGCAATGGGTCGATGAAAAATGAAGCAATTTGAATATCTTTTCGTGTAACTTAATGCTGATTAATATTTTCCAATTTTTCATAATTTAGCTTTGATATTATTTGTTGAAGGAGAAGGGAAAGGGAAGAAAGGATTGATGCGAAGACAAGCTCAAAAAGATGGAATGAGATGTAGAAAGTGTTGGAAATTTTTCAAGCTTCAGTACGAGGCGGCTGACAAAACAACTCATAAAAACCATTTATCTAGTGCGTCGGCAACACAAAAGAACACTACATCATGTGAGAAGACACAAAAATAAACTTTGAAAGTGACAAACATAAAGAAAAAAAAATTATAAGAATGAGAAGGGGAAAAGTTATTGGGAAAAAAAGAAAGAAGAGCGACAAGAGTTTGTTGTCATTGTGCAGATTGAAGACACAAAAAGATAAAAAAAAATTCGAGTGAAACCCTTTCGTTGAACCCAAAGAACTTTCCAAGGATGCCCATAATGTAAGACACGTTAAAAGGGATAATTCTATTCACGGATCTCATCTTTTGTCGGTGAATGTGAGCAAATAACAGCATAACAAGTGTGCTTAAAATTTATTTCTCCTTTTTTTCGCTATTGTCGTTTTCCATTGCAAAAAATGAATTTACACAGGCGTAAAAGGACACAATTTTGTAATTTCATGCTATTGTTGATGGTTAAGATTTTAAAGCTTTTTATAATATTAAGGAAAAGTTTTAAATGAACAAATCGAAAGCAATTTAGTTGAGTGCTTTCTAAGCCAAACTTGTCACATATTACTAATATATATGTTCGTAAACATCTCTCCAAAAATCCTTTTAATGATTGCATGAAATCAGTATTTCATGGACCAACTGCACCAGAGTTATCAGTTGTCAACAACATATGTAAGGAAAAAACAATTCATGGTAAATCTACGTGCCACTCGGTGTTGGATAAATGCTTTCTTCCCATGCTGAAAAGGTTTCAATATTGTAGATACATTAATGTGCATGTCTCACTCTCTCTCCATCTTTGTTTTCTTATTTTTATTCGTGGAAGGAAAATTTTCATTCTTTCTCTTGGATTTTTTTGTGTCTGCTGTTTTCTTCTTCTTCGTCGCCTTTTGTCGCATTTTGTGAATGTGTCTGATAAATATGAAATTACTGTGGCAATAGGAAATGTCGAGAAAGGAGTTATATATGACAACTTTGTCGACAGCTTAGCATCAGTATTGTGATATTAATTTCATGCCACAACGACTGATTTTTCTCAACGTTTTCATGTATGTTGAAATTTATACATTTATCATCGTGCCAATATATTCTTCCGAATCTTCTCTTCGAATTAACCGACGACTGAAACAATTTTACTGGACCAAAAACGTTCCAAAGACAAACTTTTCACGATATGCGTTATAAATATTAATGTTTTAAGCAATGCAATCCACGAAATGATATTTTTATGCATAGAAGCAAACATCGTAGTCACCACATAGCGAAACGTTTTGTTATTCTCGCTATTCATAATAATTTTAAACAATAGTTCATGATGTTCATGCAAATGCACAACTATTTCCGAAGGAGTGCACAAACTTTACCTTAAATTTTCATATTTTCAAATTTATGTGTTGCATTCAAAAAATTGTTTTGTTTATCATTAAAAATGAAACTCGTAGAAATAGACAACAAAAGTACAAATAGATGAATAAATAAATAAACCAGACACTTTATAGGAGAAAAGTTTTTTTTTCTTCTATACTTTCCCCATATTTTTAATAATATTGCAGTTTTTGTTCACATGTTGACAATTTTTGTATTTTTCAATTTGTTTTGGTTTTTTGAAAGCGAAAATTGCATATTGGAAAAAGCCACGTAGTGGACATGTGTGTTTGTTTCAGTGATTTGGTTAATGCATACCTGGAATGAGAAGAAAGAAAAAATTGCAATTAGTTATTTGAATAGTTGGATGGAATTTATGAGACATTATACAGCCAGTAGAAATGAGAAAAAGCCAAACAATTTCATTTTAATCTTTTCGCGAACATTAAAGTCAAAGTCCCTCTTTAAAACCGCAAAGCTAAATTCATACTTTAAAGCGATTTGTGCAATGAAGCTAATTGCACTTGGGTATGTTGATGAGAACGCAGTGATAACTATACCATAAACAAATTTCAGCAATTAGCTTCCATAATGGCAATCGAAAAGTTATTGCAATGTTTGGGCTTTCAGAAAAAAGCAAAATATTTTGGTTTACTTATCAGCAAAATTTCATGAATATGTTGCAGTGAAAATATTTGTTCTGCATGTACATTAAAGTCTCTTTAATTATTTCAATTCTTCAATTTTCTAACAATTTTCTTTATCAAAACTCCATCTAAAGTAAATGAATTTTTGATTAAAATTTCTACGAAATATGATTCATTTGTGTTGAAGTATTTGCATTGTTAACTCATAATTGAATTGGATTCAATCGTATGAAAAAGCCTTGTTCAAAAACTTTTTTTTTGTGTTGTTTTTCTCTCAAACAAAGAAACAATTTTGCGCTCATTTCTGAGTTGAGTGAAGTTTCAATGTTAAATTACGACATGGCATTGAAGAAAGACATCAAACTTCAGCATTAATAGAGTTTAGCAGATTATTTATGCATCCATCCATTCATTTAACATGCACTCTGACTGCAGTTGTATTTACTTTATAAAATGTCATGGCATGTTATGGAATTTAATGAACGTTGTTGAAGTTTATGTTCTCATTGCAGTGCTTATGCTGAGAACAAATCGAAAGGTGTAACCTGCTTCTATGTTCTATTCATTACCATTGAATTATCGCCCGATTAATTGAATAATTTATCATGTAAACACGCAAAAGACACTATAATTTGATTATCTACCTCGAGTACAAAATACTTTCATTCATTCATTCAATTTTTTTCATTCTCAGAAAATTTTCGTTCGTGCGTTCATTTGGTTTGTGTTAGAGACGAGACCAAAATCGTAATTACATTCTGCAGTTTCGAATTTATTTTTGCATTCAAATTGTAATTGAATTACATTGTTTATTTGTTTATTTATTCCACCTGCTGTTTATTTCATTCCGAAGAGAAAAGAATTTTTAATGCTGAAATTTGCATTTGAGAGAATTTGTGGCGCCAACAAAGTTATTTATTTTATTTCGCCAAAAATCAGTGCAAAAGGTTTTAACAACATTTTCTGTCTTTTAGGAATAAGCAAGCAATTTTCATCGTAATTTTTGCTTTGCACAATCGAATTCTTACATTGTTTTACTTTAACGTCATTCATCAATCAATTTAATACCAAAGTGTGGTGCAATTGCATCTCATTGCGATTATAAGTTATCGACGTAATGTACAACTACAACAGATATTTAACCAACTTCAATAGATGATGGTCAACCATTCATCAAATAACTACATTCGACCAACAAGTTTTCTCAATAAATTGTTGCAATAAATTCTTGTAACATCATGATTGGTCGCTTTTCATTCAATTTGTCTGGTCGCTATTGGCAATGTGTTAAAATATGATAAACTTTCATTGATAACTGTTGCTTCATTGCTTCTTTTTTTTCCTTCTAAATTATAGTGATTAACTCATTAAGCGCCTTAAGTGGCGATTATAAACATTGCTTTATTTTGTAAGCATATGAAATGCCATTCTGTTGATTCAAACTCTCATCGTGTAAGTTAAATGAGTTTGCAAAACTTATTCGTGCGAATTATTGCAATTAACTATGCTCGCTGCCAATATCTACATGTCGATGAATGTGATGGAATGTCATCAAGCATTAAATCGCCATGTTTGGTTTTCTCTCTAAAAAAATTATCGATTTGCCACAACAAACTATTCGAATACGGTTTATGCATGTTTGGAGATATGGTTTTGCAACTTACAATGTCTTCTTATGCACTACTCAGGTATTTATGTGATAAATTGTTTTGAAATATTTATCAACTTATTTGCTAACGAGGTTTTCTTGAGTATTTATAATTGGCTGTTTAACTCATAACATAAATAACTGAGAAATAAGATTTTCAAATACAATGAAACTTCAGAAAGAAAAAAAAGTTTTCTAATTTACTAAAATGATTGATTGGAAAAGATAAGAGTTTTGGAATGCGAACTTTGGTGTGTTGGTTGTGAGGTGTGCTGGTGAATGTAATGAGTTTATTTTTATTTAAGCATTGTTGACTATTCATACCGTTCATTTTTACTTTCACAGAATATTCAACATATGTTTAATAATTAAAAAATTACTAAAGAATTAATCAGGAACAATGAATGAACAGAATATTTTAAAACATTTACGAGAATAAATTATCGGAAATCGATGAACTTGTTGTCGAGACGAGGGAATCAATTATAATGATTCAGTGCTTTTCACACCAAAAACTTTTGGTTTCACTGAAGTTATGTTGTTGATGTTCAGATACGTTGTTCATTCCCCAGAAGTATCAGCGAACATGTGAGAGTTCATGTTTCATAATTCTTCTCAACATAAAATATCCATTAGATCAGTTGAAGGAAGCCCCTTTGGTTGTCAAGAGAGCTTTAAGTATCTTTTGCCTTTTCTCTCTGTTTTGTTAATTGCCTTTTTCAATTACTTAAAACACGATTTTCGTGGTGCATAATTTTCTGTTTAATGTTAATTCTTTCCTATGGGATTTTCCTATTGCCTGATAACTAAACCAAATAAAAAATCACCAAACTCTCATGTTTTAATGATAATAATAAAAATATATGGCTGATGATGTTGATAAATGTCATTTGCTTTTGATAAATATTTTACAAAATAAAAGAGAGTGAGAGGGAGAAATAAATTTTGACGCCTTTAGGAAAATTAATAAAATTTATTTACTTTTTTCATTCCTAATGGTTTTCAGCGATCCACAAAGGCATAAACTGATTTATATGCAATAATAGAGTTGATGATGAATGACGTTCAGCTTCACTTTGCCGAACAATTTTTTATGTTTTCAATTTTCCAATTTTCACACACACTCACACATACAACCACAACAACAAACAGCATTCAATTTTATTGCACATTTTGTAAAGTGCTCAATAAATAATGGAACAAAAAATTTATAATTGTGTCGTTGAACGAACACGTCTGATTCATTTTATTCGAAACTGGTTCGAGTGAATGTGAAAAAACATTTTTTTGACTGCAGTCGATTTTCAATGGTTTGTTATGATTGAAATTGAATAAATTTCCATTTCTGGATGTTTTTGAAATGCATTTTAGACATGCTGTAAATAATAGTAAAGAAATGAATTTTAATGTGAAAAAGTTGATTTGTCGTCTTCAAATAAATTTTGAGACCTCAAACGCATTTGAGTTACTTATACGGAAACTTTCACTTCATTTCTAAAAATTTCTTTTTTCCCATGAAATATATTCTTGAACATCAATCGGTTTGCAATCAAAATGCAAATAGCAAAGTTTGTTTCCCACTGAATTTGATATTCTGCTTCTCTGAATAAAGAAGCATTTTATGTGTGAAGAATTACCGACAGTCGGGATGTGAAAAACTATTCCGGAATGCTTTAAAGTTTGTGAGTGAATGCTACCAGCAATGTATTAACATCGAAGTCAAATGTACTCGCTTTCTTTCTCAACAAGAATGAATGACGATAAAAAGAGTCTGACAAGCTTTGTAGTGACATAATCTTTAGAATTGGAATATAAAGCATAAAGCTTCAATCTCACTTCATACGAAGCAAATAAAATAAAATTCTCGACTCAAAAAAGTATGCAGTCGATACGACAATAGATCGCTGTAAATAAAATTATGCTGAAAACATTTTCCTTCTCTATTCATTTCGCTAGATGTCGGAACGAATTCTTCTTCTCGCGCTTCTGTGCTCAAAGAGATAGCAACCGAGATAAATGAAATTTATTTAGCAATTTAATTACTCGAACAATGCATTGATGTTGACTGTGAACAGCAAGAAAAATATGTACAACGTGAACGAAAATTAAGAGAATTTAATGCAAATTTTTTATGCCTGCTTCTCGTATTTTTTTTTTGTTAGTAAACAAGCGTTGAGTTGTGTATAAAAGAATTTTCATATTTGTTGCTAATTTTCATCTCGACTATAGCGAATTCACGATAAAACTTTCTGAAGATATCTAAGAGGTTTTTACAATAATTAAATGTTCCATAAATATCGTGCTATGGACCATAGAATACTCAAAAAAAACCAAAATGATTCTGTTTTTTTTATTCTCTGAGCTCTATCAGAAATAATTAAACAACAAAAGCCTTGTTGTCATAACTTACAATTAAATTAAAATGTACACAATCTGCAGATTGCAGATAGCATTTTCCGGCGATGTCGTTTGCCTTCTGTTTACTATGTTCAACTGTTACATTCACATGTGAACACGAATTCTCATAGTGCTTAATGTCAATGTTTAAACGCTTGTGCTTTAAGCTTTACTCTTGTGGATTTTTCAATTGAAAATTCAATCGCTCAAAACCTTGATGAACTTTACAAAAGATTTTTTAAATTATTGGTTTTTTAACATTCGTGTGAGCCCGCAAGTCTTTTTTTATTCATAAAGGAACAATGAATGTCAGATGACACAGTTTATCATGAACAATTCTCGTGATAAAGTTAAAAACTTTGAATGAAGTGTAGGAATATGTAAATGAAGCATAATATTCGCTAATTCGCCAATTTGTTTAGAATATTTTAATTTTTATACAAAGTAAAGTAAAGATCATTTCTTCCACATCTAAATAACATAGGAAGAAGAGAAACTTTTTGCGGTTCTCACATAATTTGGCACTTAATTTTAATTTAATTTCGAGGAAATGCTTTTACTGTTGTCTCTCTTTCTTTTTGTCTTCAACTAGAAATTCATTCTCATTAGTGAGCTGCTTATCTTACATGTATGCTTGTAGACATAAATAAGATAGAAAACCAACTTTATTAATGTTATAAATGAAATGAAATTAAATAAAAAAAAACTTTCCCATCAGCAGAATTTTCTCTGTTAGGCAATTCGTTCTTTTCCCTTCAACTTTTTTTCTCTTCCGAGACAAACATAATGACGGAAAAATGACAAACAATAAAAAGACATTTATTATGTCATTTCCATTGAAATGATGTTATTTGGTCAATTTGAAACTGTACTTTGTGTTATTATCAGACTTCAACTCGACTGTTGTTTTTGTGAAATGTAATTTTCCGTCACAGTCAACCACAAATGATATGAGCTTTGTCGGAGTTTAACTTTTCATGGCATATCGCAAGGTGTTTGCTTCACTCAACCTAACATGGATGGAGTAAAGCAAAGCAATAAAAAGCATTTAGATAAGAAATACTATGCCACGTTTGGTTTTCTCAGAGATGTTAATTCTTCCGATTTACATTCGAAGCAGCAATGAATAAAGAATTTAATTTGAATTTCAATTAAGCATTTCGTGAGAGAATGGCTCGCGATGGTCGTAATATGTTGATTAAAATATGTGTACAACAAAATAGGCTTTTTCGTTTCAAAATTATATACAAAGCCATGAGAACCGGGAGAAGAATGCATTCTAATCTAATGGACAAGCTTTGAAGCATCAAAAGAAGGAATTTCTAATTTTACTGTCGACTTTTTAAAATTATAATTGCTTAGAGTTGTTGGCTTTCAGTTTTAATTAAGTCTATATCAACAGCATTTAATCAAACTGCAGCAAAATATGAAAAGTTACTGCTCTACTGCGACTTTGTGGAAAATATTCCAGGTGAGAGTTGTTACATCATGATTCATGAATGAAAATTGACTATGAAAAATTGTTTCTACATATTTTCATTTCTTCAAATAAATGTCTGTAAATTGAAACGCCATGAAAGCATTTCCACTCATTTATTCCCATATCAGCAGCAACTCAACGAGTTGTTCCAAGTTAAATATTATGAAATCGTTTCAAATATCGAACGAAGTGAAATGGCTTTCGATATCATTTCAACTCGGGAAGTTTTATGTTTTATGTCGCATTGGATCATTTATGGATATCATAGGATGGTTTGAAGCGTTCGTCTCACCCTCTTCTTCTTTTATATTTCCATATCATCATCGTATTTGGATTTTGTACAGGCTATTTTACGGGACAGAGAGAATGAATTGTGTAATAAATAATAACAAAAGATGAAAAGAGAAAGACGACATTTCGACAAATATCTTCTCGTAAATATCGTTTTCGCTGCTCATCTAACTGAATGAGGAAAAATTGGAATATTTTATGCCATTTTCAATAACATTGTAATGTATTTTTAAATGATGTGCCACTTCGTTCTTTCCAATGTCTTTTTCCTTTCCTTTCGGATGAAAAGGAAAGAAGAATTTAAATTTTTATTTTATCATCACAATACAATCTCTCGACACAAGCTTTCACCATGTATTGTTGTTATTCGAAGAAAAAGCATATTTTCATACATTATTTATCAAATTCAAAAATAGATGAGATGTGCTTCGATATGAAAATTGGAATCGTGCTTTTATTAAGCGCGAAATTTCGGCTCTCTTTGCATCGATGATATGCTGAGTTATTCTGTTTTAAAATGAGAATATTTTCTTATGTCGTCTTATGTGTGTTCACTTTTTTGTTTTTGAACATCCGAAATAAACTTTAAGTGCGCTTCACAAGAACAAATATCGTATGTATCGATTTTTTATTGACTAGTCGACGAGATATTGAAGCTTTCACTTTTTATCTCTTTCAGTTTAAATTCTAGACAAGATGGAAACACTGGAATCATGAATTGAGATTGTTTATAACACAAAAACTACTGTTTTTCTATACTTAACTCTCTCTCGAATGCTGTTTCAATAACATTTTTTGTTAATATTTGAATTGCGAATTCTGATTTTTTCCTCTCTCATTTGCTGCCAAAAATTGAGGTCGACATCAATCAAAAAAGTTTTTATATCTAGCTAGGGTTCGTTCCATTACTAACTAAATATATTTATGCAGTTCTATCGTTCATCATGTCATACGTTTAATTCCAGTCAAAAAGTTAGAATCACAATGATTCAATTTTTTTCTCCACTGACTCATAATGAACACATGACTTGATTCAAATCGTTAGCCTACAATGCAAGCTTTAAATTTACACCTCATCACACTGGCTCGTTCCTATTAACTTCTCACCTCATCAAAAACTATCAAAGCGATGATTCATCAATAATTTATCAAAGCTTTCCATCGTTACACGTTTTCGCAACGAGTTTATATTAATAGAGTAGTCTAGACAAAAGTCTTCTTCTAAATTTTTATTTATTCTTTCGTTACAATTTTATGATTTAATTTTATAGTAGATAGAACATAAATAGATTAAATTAACGTTGAATATTGACAATTAAATAAAATGACTGATCAGCTCTGAGACTCAATAAAAGAAAAATTGCTTTGAGCTAATAGATATTTATTTTTTATGTTATTGCAATCACGTTCAATGTTGCTAAATAATCATTTTTAAATTGCAATAATACTACCTCAGAACATGACACAATCCCGTAACATCGATTTCGTATCAGAATTATTTTTAAACCTTTTTTTCTGTTATTTTGCACCCAACACGACCCCAAGCCATTGAATAATTTGGCTAACGATTCCATCAAACTGCGGTCGCGGAAACCAAAGTCATTTTTTTGTGTTCTGCGTGCAAGTTAATTTACGTTGGCATACCAAAACGATTGATGAATAACAACAAATATGAAATCGATTTATCATAACAACATTTTGACGTTGAACTCTTAACTGAAGTCTGTTGAAATCCTTAGCTTATTTTATCTGTCAAGGAAAACAGACAGCGGTGGAAAAAGGGTGAAGAAGGAAAAGTGAATTACTTAAAGTGAAGGTGTAAATTGATTTCCCATCAACAGCTTGCTTTTCCGTTTCCCGTGTCTCTTTTTTTCTTCATTGTAGACACTCGTGGTGAACAAAAAAATTTTGTCTAATCAGCAACATTGCTTTGATTCAGTAACCGAGAATTAAAACCGAGAGAAAATTAATTTCACATTCGCTTTTCCGCGTTCACTGGCTCGTAATTATAAGTTTTAAAAGCTTTCGCTGTCAAATGCACGAGAAACTGCCGTGTTAAGTTCAACATTTTAATCATATTGTGAGCACATTGTATAAAAGCACTTCTGCTATAATATTTGTTAGAAATTTCACAACAGATGAGAACACAAAATGGAATTATTCTCAACAATTGGTGAATTTTAGTTTCATTATTAGATATCATAAAATATAAAGTTTTAATTTCGAAGAGCTTTGGTTGGGGAATGTGATAATGAAATTCTCTTTCACTCCTTAGGATGAAACAAAAAGTAAGAAGAATTGAACAAGTTTGAAAATATTTAATAAATTATGAGAAAATAGCTCACGTTGCGACTTTTGAGAGATGAGACGGTTCATTCTATTGGATGGTGGAGCCGCTTAGGGATTTTCTCATAATATCTGCTACACAGTTTAGTTTTCGCTCGTCACTGTACATGAAATATCGATCTCTTCATAAGGGAAATAAATTTTCAACCAAGTCAGTGTTGCTTGTGCTGAAGCATGTTTTAAAATTCTTTCATCATGAAATGAATTTCAAAAGTTTATGCATGTGCTATACACAACTCTCAGTGAATAAGCAACAAGAGAATCAATATTTATGATCTTTCTCTGAATATTCTGAGGTTTTCCATACGAACAAGCTAGAAAGACGATAACTTCGATAGATAGATACATTTAGGAATTTCGAGAATGTTTATGCTTGCTACTTGAAACTCTTGGAATCTGTTGAATTCTGTCAATTTCGAAAATTTATAAAATACCAATTTATTATTAGAGTTTTGAAGCGAACGAAGACGATGGGGGAAGTTTATGTTCATTGTCACCAAGATGGATGTGAATGTTTATAACTCGAATATATTTCAAAGGCTTGTTAATGTTAATGCTAATATTTACTCATCAATCAACTTATTTAGGAATCACTCATTTGATACTTGTCAAATTCGTCGCGAAAGATTGTGGAAAATTCAATAACATAAAACTGTTTAATCGTCGCGACAAACTTCACTTTTTGCGCAAATTCATAACTGCTCCCCGATTTCGTAAAATAAAATGCTATAAATTATCGCAATATACATTTAATGTTTGATAACAAAATTTACTTTACAGGGAACGTTCAATTGGAATTATTTTCCTCTGAGAAACAACAAGAGTCGTTATCGATTAATGCAGTTTATGATTCAAATAATACCAATTGAGCCGAATAAAATGACTTTAATTCTCGATGTTTAAGCAGCAACCATAAAATTTTTATTTCCTTGAAATTAATTTCAAATAGAGTTCTACTAAAACTCAACGTTTAAACATTAAGATGATGAAGAAGTGAAGAAAAAAAATATATAAAGATTAACGACATCAAATTACTTATGTCTGATGTAGTAAGCGAAAAGAAACATTTCTTTTCATTTTCAATCTCAAACTTTTAACGCTTCAAAAGTTCTCATTTTTCTGATTCTTCTTCTTTTATTCATGTTATCAACCGTAACAGCAAGTGAAGCTTCATAAATGATAACCGGCAAGTTTACATATACGACACGACGTAATTCTAATAAAATATTATCTCTTATCAATGACTTGTTATCGACACGAGTAAATTCCCCATCTCTCTCCCTTTCTTTCTTTCTTTCTTCCTTCTTCGCTATAAAGTTCCTCAAAGAGCAATAAAATATTCCGAAGAAAGAAATCATTAATTTTTTTATAGCATTTTAGTTGGAACGAGAATTTTTTGTTTCTGTAAAGTTATCGAGAAAATCTTAGTTTATTCGACAAAGTGATGTCACTACGTAATAGCTTGAAGGAAAACGTGGAAATTATGGAAGTTTATTGAAGCAAAGCGATAACGGAGTTTCGTAACAAGTATAAACCAAACCAAACCAAAAATAAAATAAAGAAATGAAATCCGAATATTCAAACAGTAGAGAAGAAATATTTGTTTCTACCGTGAAAAATATTCATAATCAAAAGTTGACCCATGGCATTCAGAACTGACATCTCTACAAATCAAATCGAATGCGGCACGAGAAATAAAAATTTCAAATTTCCAATTTTTTATTCTACCACCATCGAGATTTATGCTCATCGTAGATATTTTTTCCTTCATTCACCTTGAGGCGATTAAAAGATTAATTTGGAAACTTTTTTTCTTTAACGTTGGTTTATGATTTCTGGTATATGGACGGAAGAATCGTCATTTCAAATGATAACCATAAATAATTGGGAATACGAGTAAGGCGATTTGGTGGGGAAAAAGAAACTAAAAATGTGATAACAATGACTAATTAAGTTTCAAAAAAAAACTTGCATAGTTGCTACGTTTAATGGCAATCGAGTAAATGTATTTGTGTGTGTGTTTGTGTGTACTTGTAGATATTCATCCGTTTTAGTTGGATATTGTATGGTAATCAAATTTCTCCATCTCTCGTCGTTCCTAAGCTACGTGAATGACATACGAATTTGTCGTCAATTGAATGCCTTAGACTATTGCATACACGTTCTGTTGTTCATTTGGCAATGAAGTTCGATGAAATGCGCCTATCAAATGAACACAATGGACATTAAGTTTCATAGCGAGACAGTAAGACTAACTAAAGTCGACAAATCACAAGTTCTCTTAATTCGATGACTAATTAAGTCATTCGGTGCCGTGCCGTGCTGTGTTAAGCTAACAAATGAATAACAAAATGCTTACATTGTTAATCCTCTATGAATATTTAGAAACGAGTCGAGTAAGAGAATGAAACAAATCGTAATTAATGCTAAAAAATATCTTCCTAATGACTGTTGTTTCTGTATCGTGTTGATGATTTAAGGAGAAGTTATAAAAAATGTTGTCGAAATGTCAAGCGATGCACTGCAATGAGTGTAATTTTATTGTCAATAGATTTCTTTCATTACTTCTGACTTCATCTTTTACTGTCAAAATGTGCAGCAAACATTTGGCACAAGACACGAAGAATTTTTATTTTCTTCTATTCATCATTTGAAAGAAGTTGAAGTTTGTCAATTTAACAAATTATCAAAGTTTCTTCTTTTCTGTTTACAAAATGACTTTAAATCAACATTGGCATCATCAGCAGTTACCTGTTTCGACAAATGACGACGACTTACATTCAACTGTAATTATCATCTATAAATAATTTAATGACTATCAACCCGATCTAAGTTGTCTACTTAAAGTACAAACAACTTGTGTAATTATCTCTCAGACAAGCTGACAAAAAAGCACGGTTGCAATTTCCATTTAGATAGCTCATGATGCATATTTACAAACGTTATTTTATTTTATTTTTCTAAAAAGAAGCTTTTTGAACGCAAATAGTCGATGACTCATAAAACGAGAGAGAAACAACCTTGTTTTGAATTAAATTTACTTTTCCAACGACGATCTTACAATCTTGCTATAACCCGCCACAAATTGCATTTGATTTCATTCCGAACCGCTTGCATAATAACAGTAAAAGTATTTTTATTTTTTTCATTCATTAAATCGTGTTTGAAGAAACCTTTGCTTGTTGCACATTCATGACCGCAAACCTGACTAAGATTTACAACTTTAGCAAATATAGGAAAGAATTCAAGGAATTTATCGAGTGTTTCAAGCTTAAAGGTGGTGATGTCATGTTACGCTACTCGTTGAGTAAACTTTTGAATCATCAACACAAGATTGAGGTGAATATTTAAGCTTGATCAATGACGATGACTACAGAATGAATTCTTTTTGAGGTAGTAATAAACATTTTGCTACACGTCGCAATAGCTTAACTAATTAATTGTCTCTTATTGTTGCTTCAAAAGCATGTTGTCGTACAATTGTCGAGTTCTTTTTGTCTCGAAGCGAGACATCATCCAACCACATAACATCTTACAAACACAAGAATAAATATACGTTGATAACGAAAAACAACACACAAAATAGACACAAAAGCTCTTTAAGGCCTTCCAAATAAAAGAGTAAAGAGAAGACTTTGTTTTTCTGTTATTTGCGCTTAAGTGTGTGCTTTGCGCTGCCGCTTTATACGCTCACAATGATTTCATACCTTCGTGGATATCGATCAAAACAAACAACTCTTATCTCAACTTTATTGTTACGAAATTTGATTAAAAAAATGTATGTTATGTATACATGAAAAAATGTTTTTTTTTTCTACTTATAACTTAAGATACGGCATATGCAAGTGAATTATATTTATGTATGGAGACAAGTGTTTGTGAACACAAAAAATAGTTGAAGATAGAGCGGTTGAGATAGTGGCTGTTACAGTCATCGAGTTTTTATTTAGCTGATGATGAAACTTTGTCATATAAATTATAAATATGAAACAGACTTTGAGGCTGCTGCGAAAGAGTTTCGAATTCTCTCTATATTTAAATCTTCTAGTAGTGTCATTAATTCTTCGAATATTAAATTCATAAAACAAAGAAAAGACATTCGTGTCACATATGTTTTCATATGCAATTCAATTAAAGTCACTTCTCTTTCCGTTCATGTTCCAATAAACGATCACTTGAAACATAACATATCGCATTTCAAAATAAATTGGAGAAATTTAAAATTGATGAGACTTTTATTCGGTATTGTCGTGAATTGCGCCAAAAAACAAACGAAAAATTCGTGAATTGCTGCGAATACTCAAATATAAAAAGCAAATTTTCAAAGCAATGAAAAATAATATCATGTTGTTGAGATTGTTCGCATTCTGTATTCTTATTAATCATTCACATGACGCGATCTTTTATATACAAGCGAAAGTAAAGTCAAGTAAATAACGCCAATAATAACGTATTTTTTGGGGAACATAGCAACGTGAAAAAAGCGACGCCGAAGATGGAGCAAAAGAAAAAAAAGCCGGTAAAATTAATGAAAATAAACAAAAAACTTTTCTCAACGGTCAAAATGCGAAAGTGAGAAAGATAAGAAAAAAATATTAAGAAAAGAATGAGGTGAGTGAGACTAATACAAACAGCAAATATTCGCAAGTAAATAGTGAGACAACGAAGTGGTGAAGTAAGAAAAAAAAATCAGCGCAGACCGATCTGACCATGTGAGTGTATTTATGATATAATCGCCCGTTCATGATCCATGTGACATGGACAAGATGGCAAAACTGGTTTTTTGCGCGGCACGACTATAAATGGCATTAAATGAAAAAAAAATAACATTTCTTAAATTTCATGTTGAAATCAAAGTTAAAGTCACAAGTCGAGCTTTGTATATTTTTTCTGCAAACAAAAAGGGAATTAAAAATAAAAATTAATTGAAGTTAAGCATTAATCATAAAATGAAGTTTTATGGGTTGCGAAAATGAATAAAAACAAACGAGTAATCATGACATCACACGAATTGAAAACATTCAATTGCACTGTGCAAAGTTGTTCTGTTCAATGAGTGAATCAGTCGTTTATCCCTGATACAAGATCCTAACCCCATCCAAACATCCATGTTTTGCTATTATAATGCGAAATTAATTTTGCAAAGAATTTTCAGCGTAATTTCCATGAAATAAAAATGTTGGATGATGAAGAGAAGAGCGCATGTTAAATGTGAAAGGAAAATATCCATTTTCTGCTTTTTACATATTGCATCTAAGCGAGCTTTATGCTTGCTGCTATTCAAACAGTTATGAAGAGAGTTAGGAGGAAGCATGAGAGCAAACATAATTTTTTTCTTCCTGCTATTTCAATTTTAAATGGATGATGTTCATTGCGGGTGTGCAGTGGATGATAGCAAAAGCATCAAATACCAACCAACCAACCCTCTACTCCATTATTTCTGCATCATTCAAGAACACCGCAGTTCATGAAAAGCAACAGCAGTGGAAATTTTCGTTCTGAAATTCACATAATGGAGTTTAATTACATTTTTCTCACCGGCTGTTACCTCCTGCTTGTTTGCTTGCTTCGCTTGTCGGACAATTTCATTATGAATCGTGTTAAATTAATTAGTTAAAAAATTTTTCTCTGCTGTTGGAAATTCTGATTTTAGATATTACAATTCAACAACACTCATCCTTTCTCTTCAACAACGAGAAAGCCGAGACAGGTTTGTAAAGAATAAAAAAAAATAAGGTTGGAGCCAATTCAAAAGCACTTAAAGCACCTTCGTGAGTTTTCTAATGAATAAGTCGGAACTTTTAGATTAAACTTTCATTGTTTACAGCGATAACAAGCAAAAGATCAATAAAAGCTTTAAATAAGTATCTCGGAAATTATGTCTTATTCACTTCCTTCTTCTTTCTAATAAGAGTCATGATCTTAATAGCTTTGAAACTTCAACTTCTCCCTCACCAAAGTTCACCAATTGCCGATTATTTATTTTTAATGTCCTAGCTAGTCCTAAATAGCAATAGAAACGTTCTTCTCTTTCACTCATCCCATCATGAATCGATTCTTAAAGAAACACGCAACGAGGAAAATGTCAGACCCTGTTGAGATTTATGTGAAATCTTATTCCGCTAAATTCACTTTTAACGATCAAAATTTTTCTCCTTTTAAAACGAATTGTAAAGTTGAAGAAAAGCAATTTGAAGAGCCAAAGAGAATAGAAAGGCAAAAAGGATCCAACAAGCGACAGATGTATTCACGACATTCATAAAATGTAGAAGAAGTTCAAATCGCAACGCTATGCTTTAGTCATCCATAGCGCACCGAAAGCACCGAAAATTGTCGTCGTCTTTTCGTTTTTAATTTGCAATAAAAACGCCATAAACTGAAATCAATTTTGCATAACTCGAGTGCGCGTTGCTATCGCTTCCTCAATTGCCATCTTGTGTAGACGCTTTATATCTTGTTTAGTGGACCATTTGGCTTTCTCGGTTATTTCCTTTTGGTTTGAAAGATGACTACTTATAAGATCTTTCTCGGTCAAGAGGGAGAGGACATTTTTATGAGATCTTCTCTTTTATATATAAATTTGGTGGCTTTGTTCAATTTGCTTCGACATCTCAAGTATTCCTTTCTCCGTCTTTTATTGTACATCAAAATAAAGAAAGAAAAACGAACGAGAAAATCTTCACCACGAACAATGATATCAGAAATCCGTCTGCGAAACGATAAAATTGCTTCAATTTGCCCTCGTCTCTTTTACACAAACGGTTATCAAAACATCTTTCAATCATACGCAAAAAAAAGAAGAAAAATATATCCACAAAATATGGGGGTGGATTGTTGAAAGAACGAAGAAGAAGGAAGGAAAAACACTTTTTCTTTTTTACGCGAGCTTTTCCGTCTGACACTGACATAGCCTTTCCTCATTCGCCTCATTCAAAAATCGAGGAGGAAGACAATTGGAAATCTTATTTAACATGCAGATGAAAAGAGCCCATGAGAGGCCATCATCAACATGGTTATGAGAAGGGACGATGAAATCGATTGTTGTCTGACATCCGATAGCAATCTGCTTTTTCCAAATTTATTCTTCATATTCGAATTTTCTTCGCTCATATTTCATTTCATTTCATTTTACCATGATTGAATTATGACCATAATTTGGCTTTTCCGGAAAGAATTTTCCTTTTCCATCATATTTTGGGAAAAATATTCCACCGTTGCTTGCTTAGGAAGTCGTTTCGATTTCTGGTTTTCGAAAGATTTAATGGCAATGCATGCATCCCCATCATCATAAAGATTTTTTATCTCTTCGACATATTTATTGTTGTGGCAAGATTTGAGTTCTCGTGTTTTCCTTTATTTACATTTTCCATCGTTGTCCAACGAAAGAAGTAAAGAATTGACAAAATTTTCCAATTATTCATTCAATCTCTTCTCTTCTTGGGTTTTTGTCATATCATGTCCGATTAATGTTTCATTTTGCTACATTTCGCTTCATGTCACATGAGAAATGAATTATAACGTGCTCGAAATTGAAAGGATTTCTTTCCAACATTGTGGTGTAAAAAATATTCTAATTGTATCACGAACACATGATACTCGTCTACCCACTTTTAATCTGAGGTAATTTTGTTAACACACTGTTCATTTCTCCATAAATAAATTTAGCAATGATGCGGCGATGTTCATCAGAGAGCTTTTCATCTTTTAGATATTTCTCGACAATATCATCATCGGCATATGAAGTAACTCTGATTGACGCTGAATTTCATACTGTGACCATGATGCGAGCCCGCTAATGAGAATTTGTTGTCATAAAGTAATGAAAAGTAAAAAAAAATAAAATAAAACTCGAAGGGAGAATAAACAATGGACTTGTAAACATACATATCATTCCACCGGGTACCCATGCGTCTCCTTCTCTCTCTTTCTATCTCTCTTTCTCACTCACATAGCTTATTTGAATATCATTTGAATATTTGATGAATATTTCAACAGAAAACAATCAAGCTTCCCTTTATTTTCGCTCGTTCGCTTTTTGTGGCTAAAAGAATTTCAAATTTCTCTGTTTGGCTTTCTCTTTCGTTTTTTACTTACTCACTTTGTAGCTTTGAGCTTTCAAGGGTTATCTTCATATGTGAAGAAGACATAGTGCTTAGGGATGCGAAAATGTCCCTCAACGCAAGAAACAATTTTCATGAACGAAATCTCCCAACAGAGACGAAGTCTTCCAGCAAAAGCACAGCAAAAAGCAGGATGTTCATTAACATAAAAATTCAATATTGATGAAATTTATGTACACAACAGATATCTTCTAGCTATCGGGCGTCTTTCATGTACACACAAGAAACCTAACGAAGGAATCAAATGGTAAACACATTATCTCTCTCTCTGTCTCCTTTGATGAGTAGAAGAATCAAGCGAAATGAAATGACCATTCACATGTAGATATCTATCCACCTAAATATCTACATTTATTATATGTATGTAAATTACAAGAATTTATTTATTTTAATGGCCCTAGAGTTATCCAAACGCGATGACATAACACACAAAAATTCTTTTCATTTTCGTTTGCGATCTGTTGTTGTTTTCGTGTCGTTTTATTCGTTGTTGTTGTTGCTGCTGCTGCTGCTGCTGTTGATTTAATATAATTTGAATTCATAATTCAGCGAATACTGACAAAGTTGAGAAGATAATGATGAACTTTTGTCAACATAAGTATTTAAATAAATACATTTAAAGTCAAAGTCAAAGTGACTTCTTTTATGATGAATCTAGATAGAATAATAAGAAGAAGTTATCATCGTCCATGAAGTCATCTTTTAAAGCGTCTCATCAACACAATGATGAAGTCACCGACGGCGATGGAATCAGAGAAAAGAAGAGAGACAAGAAGAGACGCGCGAAAGATGATGTGTGTTGAATTCATGATTATATTTTGCTTTTAAGCATTGCTTTATACACATGGCGAATCTCCTTTCTTTAACGGACGATTCCAAAAAATAATCGTGAGAATGTGTTTGTAGCTTCGCTTTTTGTCCAACGATTTTTATTCGGTCATCGCGCGCGTGATTTCAATATCTCATGGTGGTTGCTAATACTAAAATGCCAATGTCGATTCGTTAAGTTTGTCTAAAAATACTTCGCATTAGAGCCCTGTCAAAGTTTAAATACATGATCTCAGACTCCCCGAGTCACTAGCAGAAGAATGATGAAGTTTCGTGCATATTCTAAATGAATTGAAAACAACAAAGCAATTTTTTTTTTGTTATTCAAAAAACGATTTGTCAAATATGGCATTTAATGAATGCACATTCAGTATTTACTATTTAGCGTTTCTGTGGTATGTGTCACATTTGTTTGACTTTGCTTCTTTTTTTATATTTTTCATTATAATAATAACGATGGTAACACCGGCTTGGTGAATAATAATCAAATATTTCTTTCATGTCATTTTAAATTTAAATGGCAAAGCAGGTTTTTTGAGATGAAAGTATTTAAATTTGAATGCAACAATTGCTTTGATTTAAAATTCATTTTAAAAATGTTTGAAATTTATTTGTTTCTTTTTCTTTGAATTTCATCAAGAAGAAACTGCAGATAAGATAAAAATCAAACGAAACATTTTATTTCAATTGAAATAAAACTCGACACACCACATTAATATCACTTCAAAACATTGCATAACAACATTTTTTTTGCAAATTTTGTCATTTTCATTAATTTACTTTTCAACAACAGAACGCTTCAATAATACTCAAAATACGCTCGCATGTATCCAAGCGCATAAATATAAAACTCACACGTTAAAAGCCTGAGACATGAAGGAAAGAAGAATAATACTTTATGTATTTACACGATGCTTCGTTCTGTGCATCGTAAAACCGCGTGGTTTTTTATTTTTATACAACACCAACGATTTCGTCATCGTTTGAATATGTTTCTCTTTTGTTATATTATTCGTTGGTTGCCTTCAACTTTGTTCTTCGTTCTTTGGGTTTGTTTCTTTCTTAATTATTGCTTAAAAATTCATTTTTATTCGTTCTTAACGTCTCATTCCCCCCCATCATTCCTCTTCTTCTTCTATCTTTAAACATGTTTTCCACATTTTCAGATTAGAATTATGCTTCATTCTCTCTCTCTCTCTCTCTCTCTCTCTCTCTCTCTCTCTCTCTTCCTTCTTCTTATTTATGTTGTATTTCTTTTTCCCAAACCATCAAAAATTCATTTCGTATTATTTTCATATTTATTTCGCTTTAGAATTTTTTTCTCTCCATCCAACTTTGTTATTGTTTTTTTTTTCTCGCTTTATTGTTTTCTTCTTTTCTTTTCTTTTTTTGTTAAGCAACAGAAATAACAAAAGAAGTGAAAAGTTCTGCGGGGGCCTCCTGAAAAATAAAGACTCTTGCTTATGACGGTCATTCAAATAAGAAGAGAGAGAAGAAAAAAGTCACTGATGATTATTTTCTTTTGGAATATAAATTTCCTGTGAAATTAAATGATTGTGCCATTGTCAATGGACGAGGGCAATTTGAATGACTTCAATTTGAGTATTTTTGCGTCTGCTTTTTTCATTGTAGATTTGAGAATCTAAAAGTTAATTTTTCAGTTCAAACACAACAATAAGAAACTTGTGCTTTCGTTTATGAGACGAAAACCAGCAGCAAATTAAGCCACAAGCAAAGAAAAGTTCTTCGCAAACTCTTCAAAAACCGTTCCAAGGCAATTTTCATTCTCCCCCTGGAACTTCTCAACTCAAAACTTTTCTTGGTCTTTGAATTTCATCTGATCAGGAAGAAAAATAAAGTTTTTCTTTTCGTTTTAAAGTTCGTGATGTTTTCTGGTTTGTTCTATTTTTTTTTCTTTACATTACTTTGGATGAAATAAAAGAAAAGTTCATGTTATTCTCCGCCTCGGATATTAGACACAGAAAGAGAGTGAAAAGAAAGCAAAGAAGAAGAAAAAAGATGTTTCATTCAAGGGCAATGATCTGATAAAATAAACGTATATTTCCTAGTAACTCTTGTGGAGAAAAGAAACCGTTTCATCGGTTATTGGGTGAGGAGAACAAAAGCAAGAAAATAAGAAGCGAAAGCTTCCTTTAATGTTATTGTGCGAGGTCTCCTGAAGAAGAAATAAAAAAAATAAACGATGAATAAAGCCACAAGAAACATTTAATTTTCTTCCGTTGAATTAATCTTGGATTGAATACATTGAAGATGAAAATCCCACACACACTCATACACCACAATCATGGGATTGCTGCTTTAAAAAGCAAACGATTTAGCCTTTTTTGTGACCTCTGTCTCTCCTTCTCAATCTCTGATTCTTTTCTTCTTCTAAAGATATCTAAATGGGCTTTCAAACCCCAAAAAGGTGATTATTGCATAATATGCGAGGACAGTGATGTCACTTATCGTTTATTCATGTGTTTATTTAAGCAAGTGCACGTCAATCCATAAACATGACTCATGAGAATTCATTTTATATTTCTAAACAAATCCAAAGAAATTAACAAACAAGAAAAAAATTTCTAAGACGATTTACAATGTTGAAATCCAAGTCGAACACGATTCATTTTAAGATTATTTTCGTTAATCCCTCCGCTCATATTTGGGTATGGCAAGGTGGCAACTGGCAAAGGTGAGAGCGGGGCTATAAATTGTAAAACGAAAATAAAAGTAAATAGAATTTCTCCGCACCAAGTCCCATGACCGAAGCGAAACAGGTTTAGGTTTACGGTTGAACATAAAAAAAAACTCTTTTCTCACTGGCTTTCTATCGACGTCGTGCCTCTAGGTTTCTGATTTAATCCTATTGTCAATTCTTCCACGTTTTCTGTCTGAAGATCATAAAACCTGACGATTTTCTGGCTTTCTTTTCAATCTTTCCCTCTCACTCTCTCCCTCTATTTCTCTTTATTTGGATAACGTTTTCAATTCCACACACATAGCTAAGTAGGGTTCGAGTCAAGTTAAAGTCATCATAACCACATGAAACGTGTTTCTCTTGTCTTCTTTCGAAGTCATCAATGATGTTAGGTCAGCTAGTGGTGTAAGAATATCAAGAAGAAATTCTTTCATGTAAGTGAAAGTGCATCAGTATGCTACAAGTACATTTAGTTCTTAACTGTCGATTGAGGTTGTTTCATGTTTTCATGTTTGAATTGAAAGCATCTTTCGATTCGTTATATTTTCAATTTTATTCAACGAGGTACTTTCCACAGCAAATACTCTGATAACAAGACGCTTTCTATCTGTTCACAGTTGTCAAGTGTCGATATTTCAATCGAAATGAATGAAAGTATTGAACAGCTAAATAATCTCTGGATATGCAGCATGTAAGTTATGTTGGCATCTATGCATGTGAAAGAAGGAAAACTTTTCTAAATAAATTCACGTGCTTCTTTATGCACCTGAAATTCAAACCAAATGCAATGACTTTCCACTGAAAGGATGTAAATAAAACGATGAAAGAAGAAAATTTGTAAAAGAAAAATTGTGCAATGAAATTTTCTTTGAAAGAGATTTTCATTTGATTTGATTTGATGCGACATAAAATTTGTTTCTTTTATTCCTTTTAACAGCGGTAAATGTCTTATGAGAATTTAAATATTCCTCTCGATATATTTAAAGCAATGACTTACTTATAGTGAAAGGATATTTACCCTCGTCAATAAAAGGGCATTACTTTCAAAATCTCTCATTCTGCAATCAATTAAAATTTAATTGAAATATTTAATCCCGCTTATTGTACTCTTCTTGACGCAAGACGTTCATTCATTAATCATAAATGAGTTAAGATACACGATGCAACCGCTGTTATTGTGCAATATCACAAAGCACGATATTTCGTCACTTTATATCTGTCAACACGTTTCGTCATTCTCGTTTTTATTTTTATGTTTCATTGCCATCGTAGAATAAGATGACAAATGCAATGCACCTTTCCATCTTCCAACTTTTTTCTCTTTTTTTATTATTATATATTTCATTTCATTTCTTTTCATCTTTGTGTCATCGTCTTGATTTTGAGTCGACTTTCAACACGTGTGCTGTTGGATGAAATTGCCGCTGTATTGATGATGGAGCTGAATCAAAAAGAAAACGAAGAATTCTTTTGCTTTATTAGATTTTTATCAAATCGAGAGAGAATCGGTGAAGAAATAGAAATCAAGTTGTCGTTTCATTCGTAGTTCTTACTCCCGCTACTCGACAGATTTCTTTGGGGAGATTCTATTATTGTGGCGATGATGCGATTGAAGCGGGGGTGGAGAATCGATTGTGACTTCAAACTACTGACTTGGAAAGCATAATGACATTTGAAAGTTTATTGGAAGTCGCACCATGTCGTCGTCATCATTCGTCTCTTTTTTCTTTTCTTTTGATAAAATCTGCGCCCATCTTGAAAAGAGCCGTTGATTCCCCAGGAGGGCATCTAGTGGGAAATCATTTATTCAGCTTGATTCATTAGTGTATGTGTGTGTATGTGAGCAAAATAAGAAATTCCATAAAGATGTTTTCTTATTCCATTTTGCGACTGATTGCCCCCACTCCTTAATCCGCCCTACGCGTGATAATTTATTCAATTATTGAATTCAGAATCGAAAACCTCATCATCATCATCGAAAACATTCTTTGGGTTACACAACGAATAAAGAAAAGCACATTAAGAATTCCATTTCGGTATCATATTTTCTGGTATTCGTCGAAGAATTCTTTTATATGATAAATAAATAAAAAATATATTTTCAACATGGTCAATGACATGAAATCGAAGCGACGGTGTGAAAAATATTAATTGAGCGCAAATATACTTCAGTTGATTGTACGACACAGTTTCGAGACGACAACAAAACAAAAATTGTACACCTTTCAATTCGTCGTCTTCGATCTTCGTCTTTTCATCTCGAAATTGTGTGCTGAACATTTATCTCACGCTGAGCTCAAACTTACTCTCATGTAAATTTATTAACAGCTCTTTGGCTAACTCACATACGTAAATATTTGAATGAAGAAAAAGATTTTTTTTAAGATAGTTCTTCATCTTCCCAGTTCTCAGTTGGTAACGAGCGTCGTTGACATTTAGTAATCATAATTATCTAATTTTATTCGCATTAACTCCCACAATTTGTTCCATCTGGGAAGGAAGTAAAAGAAGTCACTAACTATGTGAATGAAGAGACGGAACAATATTTGTTTTCAAGAAAATTATGCAATCGTTAAGCGAATCGACGCTAGAGTGATTGTCGGAAAGAAAACATTGTCTACGACTCTTCTCGAAGATTACACACAAGAAGAGGAAGAAGAAGTTAATGAATTTTGAAGGCGAAATTAAAAAAATTTGGATGAAGATTTTTTGATTTCGAGTGTTCATTCTTCTGTTGGGAAGTGATGAGCAAAAACAGGCACGTTTCACACGAAAAATGGACGGGCAAACATCGATATATGTAAATGCTATATTTGATTTTCTCATTAGTATAATTTTCATAATCAATATTCAAGCAAGAATTCTCACCGCACACAAATGATATTTTCATCCTCCGCTACTTCACAACCATCTCTCGATATTAAACTACAAGGTTCCCATATTGTTTCAAGCACCAGTGTCCACTTGACATACAGAAACGATGAGAAACTCTCGATATGAAAGATGAATATATAAAAATGTTGTGCTGTTAAGAAGGAAATGCCCAAAAAAAAAAAGAAAACGCGATAATAAATAAAAGTTTCGTCTTTCACGAAAGAAGTTTCACTTCAACTCAGTTTTTTGTTTATTTTGTAATCAGTCATGACTAAGAGTATGAGTAGAAGAAAAATTGAATTTATGAGAATTTTGAAAGTCACCGCGAGTGAAAATAAAACTTGAGAAATTCGTAAGCACATGTGAATGTGATATATCGAGCATAAATATCTTTTAAATGTTAAACACAAAAAAAGTAAACAATTTAACATGATGAAAAATATTCTTTGCAGAAATAGAATCTGAAATGTTATGAATGATAATATTTTTCATTTTGATGTGCAAAAGCATAACAACAACAACATTTTCATAATTCTACAACCCTTTTCTAATGTTTCCTTGCCCATAAATATGCGGTTTGGAAGACTTATGGGCTGCAGAAATTGTTTCCTTTGAAATTGTTACAGAAATTGCCTTTTAATTGCCTCAAGACTATCTCAGATGAGGGAAAACACGCAAGAAATGACCATTCAACTGAATACAAACATATCTCCATGCACATAAGTATTCTGTTGATGATCTGGAAAAGGTCAAGTAGCAACCACATGTGTTTCATGTCTGACTTTTGTTTAGAGTTTGATTTGCTTTCTAGAGCAGTTACACTTTTGTTTCCCTCTTTTACACATTTACTTGTCTAGACTTATGTCGAAACCACCCCCAATGTTCTATGCGATTATTCCTTAAAAAATAACACATCAGTTAAGACTTTCACTTTTACCCACAAGCATTCAGAATTTTTCTTCCTTTTAAATATGAAAGAAGAAAGAAAATTTTTCTGTTATTTTTGTGAAAAGAATTTCTTTCGTGGGAGTTGAAAAAGCATTCAAGAGAAGAAAGTTTTTAGGCTTACGAGTTGTGCTAGGCATGGCCTTACTTCGTCTTATGAAAATAAGAGAAAAAAAACAACAACTTTTCACATCTTTTTCCCTTCCATCGCACACGACAAAGCAGGAACAAAAAGAAAAGATTAAGCGTAAGTAAAGGAAGAAATTTTTCCCTTTGGCACAATTACAAGGCAGCACAAATTCATAACATTCTCATTTTTTTGCTGCTTCCTTCACTTACTCTTCAATGTTGACGCCGTTGGTAGGATGAATATGTACGCAGACATCCATAAAAAACATTAAAGGCACAAGGCATGTGCACAAATATTTTCATAAAAATTCATAACTTTTATGGTTTCAACATTAAGGATGGCGGGATCGCAAAAACTTTTCCTTTCAGTCACTCGTTCTTCTGTGCTGTCATACATATAAGCACACATATATTTACCTTCATTCAGGGTGAGAATATAGAAGAAATGTTTTCACGACATTACTTTCGGAAATATTATAAGTGCGGTAAAAAGAAACATTTTCTTGCTTCTTCCACCACCACACAACCATTAAGATGAATTGGGGTAGTTAAAAAGTGATGTTTCTTAATTTAACGTCATCAATCTTTCGAAAGAATATTTCAGTGCCAACTGCCAATTCATCGATCAGTTGTTGTGACGTCGTCATAGAAACAAACAAGAAAAAGTTATGTTTCAGTTAACAACATAATTTTGCATGTTTTATGACGTATCTATCGTGCACAACAAAGTATTCATAAGATTAAGGAGAATGAGAGATCTTTTCGTCTTACACTGACTTCACTTACAGCCATTTTACTTAAATTAATAATTTCATAAAAGCAGCAGTATTTTCCTTCTCGCATTTCGTTTTTTATGTTTATTTTTTTTACTCGAGCTCGTTTATAAAAATGAACGAAATAAAAAGGAATAATAATGTTCAGCCATCAAACAAAAACCAAAAAAGAAAAAAAAATGTGAGAAAAAAAGCGAAACGAAGCTCGCGGGCTATTTCAACAAATTAATTTTCCCTTTCAACTTACCCCCGTACTTCTGATGTTTTTTAAAATAATGAATGATTCTCGCGCGATGGTCAAGACTCAAGAGGGTTAAAAGCAATGTGCGTGTTAATGAATGTTTCCTTCGGAAAACTTAATCGAAGTTGAAGGGGATTAAAAGGAATGAAAAAGAAAATGCTATAATGATTTTTCCTGGCGCAACGCGCTTTTTTATTGTTTATAATGAAGTCTACTTGATGGCTAAAAATAAATATCCCATCGCTTAAATTACTTGCACACATCTCATACAATTATCTACGATTACCCCATGAGATTTCTTTTTCCTTCTCTCACCCATCAATTCAATGATGAAAGCAAAGCTAGGCAAAGAAGATTTTTTTTAATTTGAATGCAAACACATGTACGTGAACTTCCTTCGCTAAAAATGTGAGATATTTCCATTTTGTGAATTACGAGCGTGCTTTGAGTCTAAAAATAAGCGCTTAAGGTCTTTTCTTTATTTCTTTTCTTCTTTTAATGTTTATCAAAGTAAAATCAACGGCAGACGCCAGCATTAAGTGAGTTCATTAAATACTTTCCCATATCATAATCAGCAAAAAAAAATGAAATAAAAATAAAAGTTTCCTCACTCTTTACATACTCGGTACATACTTAAATACATTCAACCCCATGATAATCAGTTAACAAACACTCAAACTGTGTGAAAATTAAGTGCACGATGCTTGCATCTAGACATGGAATGGATATCACTGCTTCAAATTCAGCCTCAAAAGAGTTTTGCACTTGACGAGAAGAAAATCATCGATTTTTCTTTTTTTCTTTTTTCTAAAACAACAACATGAGATTTGTTATTGTTACTACGTGTCCTCGAATACACTCAACATACATATACACACATTGTTATCGTTTCAAATCATTCGTTGTTCTCATAGGGAAAGTAATGGCATCAATTATGCTTATATCTCGAGAGTCAAATCTAATAATCTTTCAATGGAACTATGCGGGATGAGAAAAGGACGTGAAGGAGTTTATTAACATCAATCAGCAATAAATTATTACGTCGTCTCTTCATTCTTTCCGTGAATTCATTCATTCATCTGTAGCGATGAGGAGAGAACGATACAATGGTGTGAATATATAATGATAATAAAGGGAGGAAAGAAAAAGAACAGCAGCGGCAGTAGAGTCCGACCAAGAAGAAAAAGGCGGCAATAAAAACCTAAAGTTTATTTACCCTCCGCTATTTTTCCTCTCACTCTTCCCCTTCGAGAAATTAATTCTATATAAATGTACGACGTACATTCTAAATATATATATATGTGTATGGTGTACAATATAATGGCTTTGAAGCATAACATTGTAGTGCCTTGGTTGTATCAAGTGTATTTAATAACAAGGGCAAGCAACAATGTACAACATAAAATTTTACATTTTACAATCTCATGAAAGGACAACTATTTAAAAAAATAGAAAAATCTAATTTTCTTCCCAATTATTTCTTGTCAACTTGACATCTTTTCATCGAGTGAGAAAGTTGATTTTGACTCTTATACGATGTGATTTCTTCCATCTATCATGAACGTGTCGTAATGCAATGTTGATGGCAGAATGGATTGGGATGTGGATGTGGTGGATATTATGTAACAGCAGCATATATCTATGTACATAGCTAAGAAGAAATGGTAAATGGTGGAGTAAAAAAAATGTGGATCGTTGATAAACTTTAACCCACAAAAGCCATCAAGCAAATTGTAATCTCCGGGATGAGAGAGAGAAAAAAATTGTGATCTTTCTGATACGAGGGCGTATATGTTGTTTGGGGAAATGTTTGCATTCGAGATGTTGGTAGGTAAATATCATAACACTAATTTCCTCTCCCTAACTGTGCCATTCTCCCACCGCTTCTTCTATCTCCGCAATTTACCACACCAATTTTTCCACTTTTAACTCTTTTTTTTTCCATCGTTCAGAAGCGCTCATCTCAAGGACAGGTGGATGGGAAGGGAAACGAAATCCTGGGAATATTATAATAATTAAACGGGAGTCTAGGTAATTATGCAATGCTCGGTTCATTTCATGTACCTTATAAACCACAACCGGCATTAATGAATGATATTCAGGGTTAATTTCGTACGTTTTAGCAGTGAGTGAAGCTTGCATGAAATATTAAAAGAACATTTTGTCGTTTCCTTCTGGAATTCAAATGAATTTTTAATCTCAACTCTTATAAATAGAACAACAGAGGAAATTTTGAAGCTCAAAAGCTTCGGTAGGCCTAGTAATAATTTCTTAATTAACATTAAGTTGTGACATAAACTAAAAAGAATGTTAGTTAAGAAAGGAAGTAATTTTCATGGAAATGTTGCGTACATAAGTGAAAGCAAGACAAACATGGCTAACACACAATATCTACGCACATTCGACAAACAAAGCAATGAAGCACTAACTCTTAGTTTAGCTTTTTCGAGATGTGATTTCAGTGAGTGTGTGAGTCATGGGGGTTGTTCGAGTATTTTTATTGCGTTATACTGTCGAAGTTTTTTTTTTTATGTGCCGTTGCTCTCGCTCTGCTTTCTCCTTTGGCTCATATAAATTAACTCAAAAGAATTTTTCTTAGTTCTTTTTATGTTTTTTCATTCTTCTCCTTCGATTCACTATGTCGTTGATCGCGTCTTCTACCGACTTTCGAAAGCTTTATTTCCCTTTAATACTTACAATGTTTCGGAAGAATTATATTTATTACATCGCTTAACTTAGTTTGTTATTTTCCTTGCTTTATGGCTTTTTATTTCACTGAGACTGGGGTGGATATAAGCGTTGAAGAAATCTGAATGTCTGTGTTGGTGCGTATGGAAATCATTCACTCAAAAGCTAACCGAAATTGCTTATAAGCTTTGGACATCGAATCTTCCCCATGGAAATTATTCTCTTGTGATAAATAAAAGAGATCTTTTAATATTTTTCTGTATTTACATATTTACGTAGTGTAAACAAAACATTCTCTTAATATATATTCGTACACAGAGCATTGTCTTTAATTGCTTTGCGCCTCCCGCTCTTAACACCAAAATTTTTGCCTCCGCAAACAAAATAAGAGAAGAAAGAAATAAAATAAAAATAGCAAAGCTTACAACTGAAATTGGAACAATTTAGATCAGCACAATTTATTTTTACGTTTGCCAATTTTCGGAATATTTAATTACAGACAATCCGGTGACAGTGCTGTCGCTGTCTGGCGCTTGCTTCTTTCAACGTGTCAGAGTCATTTTATTTTTTTGCTTTTATAATTTGTGGATTTCCTTCTTTTCTTTGGAATGGGGATGGGAAGTAAATGGCAAATTTTGGCATGAACGCTTATTAAATCGCAGCATTTTCCACTTTTCTCCCTTAAAAACAATTAAAGGAGAGAAAGAAGCAGAACTTCAACCTGACAACCGCAACATAGAAAATGCAATTAAATTTGCTTGCCCATTCTCGTAGGTAAATAGAAGGAACCCGCGAGGGTGTCCATGTCGCCAAAGGCAATGTTAAATCCATTATGAAAAACAATAATGTCTGTTGAGACAAATGAGACGGTGGTAGCGAGAATTTTTCGACACAAAAAAAGGAAGAAAATGAAAACAATTCTCACTCCTTCTCACTCCCCCACATTGTTTAATGATGAAAAGAAGAAAAAAATATTAAAAAAAAAGTTTTACAAGCATTTTCTGGGTTGGGATTTGTATATCGAGACGAGTTGTCGGGAGAGAAACGGAAAATTGTCGGGAAAAATTATTGAAAAATTAATAATGCGAATAATATGTAGGTAAGTACGAACAAACAATGAAATTTTATTTATGGCATGTAATTTCACCCCACATAGCCACTGCAATGGGAGAAGGAATATAATCCTGAAATAAGTGAAGCGACACGCTTGAGTGACTCAATATTTCACTTCACAGAAGTTTAGACAAAGAAAACAGAAAGGGGAAAACTTGAAGCGAGAAATAAAATTGTAAATTCTTCAATTAGATGGGCGCCACATGCATTTGAAAAGCCCTACACCAATGTCACGTTCTCATTAATATTTAATGTATATATTTACGTCAGTAAGTAAGTATTTCGGGGAAAATGAGAATAAAAAGTAATAATGCTAAGTGGTTGAATATTATTTACTTAGAAAATATAAACTTGCATGAAGTGCAGTAAAAATGCAATCAATAAAAATGTCAAACCTTCTTTTTGGGTTTGGAAGTGAGCTGAGGTAAGCTTGATGACTCATTCAATTGAATTTTTCCCCTTTTTCATGATTTCTAGCAATTAAGAGTGAAGAAAAAACCGCAGAAGTTTGTTTTCATATGGAACAATAAACATGAGAACTGCAACGTCATCAGTGTCGAAATAAGCTGTAGGTTAAAGTCGAGTGTGGAAAATTTATGTGACAGCATAAAGTGCTATACTGACCCAAACGACCAGAGACTAACCAGATAGAACAGCCAGCTGACAATATGCTTCCTATCTGGAACGTATTAGATAACAGTCGTAACAGTAATCGTAAAACTGTGGCTGCTTTTTTTGTGTCATTTATTTGAGGGTTCACGTCTAAAATAAACCATAAAAAAATTCTCCAAGAATCAAAATCACAAGAACAGGCGAAAAAGGCAGCAAGAAGAAGGAGAAGCAACGACTAATTGCCGAAATTTTTCTTTTACTTCCCTCGTCTATATTGAGATGATTGTAAACGATAAAGACATTTTTACAGTCGCCAAACAGCAGGTAATAAATGGCGTACGGCTGAAATCAGATGGAAATGTTAATTACACTCAAGGTGAAGAACAATGAAAAGAAGAATTTCGAGTGACGACAAATTAAAAATGAGAAGCACAAAGGAATCTTTTTTTTGTTTCTTTCTCATTAAAGATTGAAAAGTCATTTGCATTCAATTATGAAGCCTTTTTCTTTGGTCTTTCATTTCATTTAATGTTGAAAGTTGAGGGGGACAAAAGACATTTCAATTTTATGTTTTTCTTTCGCTCTGAATGTTTCTTTTGGGTTTTGTAATGAATCTTATGAGTTGCCATAGCTTCGAGCTTTTATTTTTCTTTTTTTACGATGAAACATTCAAACATTTCAAAAAGAGAAATAAGCTTTGGAACATGAAATCGTAAAACTCCTTAAGGGTTATTAAGTTGGAAGATATTTGATAAAAATTATGAAATTGAATAAACTTTAAGGAACTTTTCACTCTTGTATTGTGTCAATAATCATGGAGAAAATCGAAATTCAATTAGTTCATGTGATCCGCACTCAGTTCCTTCTCTGGAAGTAATTATGTCCACCCAACATTATTTTCTCCTTTTATTTGTCTCGCTGCTTTCCACTTCCTTTCTCATTTTCGAAATATAACAAGGAAGAGATTCTTCATTTAATTAAATTCTGCCAGACAATTACAATTAACATTGTTTTTAAGCGGAAGAAAACGAAACAAACGAGCGACGAATAAATAAAAAAGGAAAAAAGTTTCAATTTAAAAAACTGAAAAATAGCAACAAGGATTTGAAATTGAATGGGAGCGGTATCGAGCGAGGCACAGACAAGGGAATCGTCCGCTTTTAACTTCACAAATATAAATAATGCTTCATTCCGCTTCCAGAGTTTCACAGCGCAACTAATTAAAATATGAGAAAAAAAGAAATCAATTAATAAAATTGATTGCATTACATTGCTCTTCATGAGCGTCACAAAAAAGTAATCGAAGGAAAGAAGGGGAAGTGAAGCGTAATAGCGAGTTATTGCTTCTTCAGTTGATAAAATTGTTTAAATGTCGTTCATTTCTCTCGCTCGACTTAATTTTTTTCCATCTCTCTCTCCTTTTTTGTCAATTTATTTCCATCTTGAATCTTTATTAATGTTTCTTAGATTTTGCTGTCTCGTCCCAAAAATAATGACTCGTATAATTACTAATACTCTTTCTTCGAACTGATAAGCGAAGAACAATGACGTGAAAACAGATGGAAATGGTGGATTTGAATTAGTTTAGCTTGCTTGTTTTTCTTCACGTTCAACGGTGAATGAATATGACAGATGAACTTTGTTTTGAAGCTTTTTTGGCTGAGAATTATGGACCAAGTTGTTCTACTTAAGCAAACTTTTCCTTCATCTCCTTCGAAGCCATAACTTTTTATTAGTTTTTCCTTCTTTTAAAAGCAATTGTTGTGAGCTGAGTCATCGGTCTAGTTTTTTATCATTGGATCTATCTTGTTACGCAACCTTTAACGAACTAAAAGCTTCTTATCAGAACTCATAAAAACTTAAATTCCTTACTTTTTCCAAGGCTTCGTAGTCTAATTCATCGTTAATGTTCACAATTGTCGGAAGGATAGTAAAATATTAAAAGGAATTTCCTGTGCCTTACTTCAATTGTCTGACATTCTTTAAAGATTTCGTCACACTCAAAATGTTCCTTCTTTCCCATTCATTGGAGAAACAAACGACCCTTTAAAAGCTTGTCAAACAGACGTTGCTTTTGTGTCATGTCATTTTAATAAAAAAAAGATAAATAATGACTTCGCAAAGGCGAAAACTAAGTATTGTGATCATAAAAGTGCAAGAGAAGAAGAAAAAGTTGTTGACTTCTTCGTCCCATTTAAAGCATACAACACGACGAAGTTGCATAGTGACGAAAGCGTGAAATATCAAATTACAGCTCAAAGTTGCTTTTGACTTCTTTTCTCAGTTTCGTTGTTCATTTCAAGATGCTAATGCACAATATTCATAAAACGACGAGAGAAAGAAAGCAGAATGGATGAAAAAAAGTGAAAAACATGCTTTCCACCCCCCTTATAAGGTGTAAGAAAAGTAGGAAAGTGAAGAAAATTTTCCTCTTGCTTGCATTACCGCTATGCTGATAATTTAAATTTTCTTTCGTTTCCCTTCCCTGCCACAAAACGAGAACTTCTTTCTATTCCATGCTTCCGCTATCTTACGATGAAAGCTTCTTCGTTCTCGTGCAGAGAGTGTGTCTGCACCACAGTGAAGAAGTTAAACTACGAAAGGTGAGAAATTGATGATGAAGGGAAGAATAACGGCGAAAAATCATCCTTATTAATGGCATATTTAAGTTACTTGAAATTTTCCACACAAAGTGCTTCGTCTCATCTCCCGATGACGTTGTGGTTCTGTTAGTGACAACCACAAAGACATTTGTCTATAAAATTTAAAATATGACTTCTTTTTCTCTCTTCTTAACCACCCACACAACATGACAGAGATTTCCACTAAAATCATTTTTTTGTCGTTCTCTAAAAGCCGAAATCAGTGTTATGGCAATTATTATGGTTCTTACTAATAGTGGGGAGGCATAAGAAATAAGCTGTTCATTCCACACTACTGACTGAGATCCTAAAGACATAAAAAAGCAGTCGAACAACGAAAGGAATTTCTTAATCTTTTCATTTCTGAAAGAATTCGTTAATGACGATAAAGAATTCTTTTTTTATTTTAAAGAAAAGGATTTCAGATGACTTGGCTGCCGCTTTTATCGCCTTTGTGGGAGGATTTAACATAATTTTCCATTTCAACTTTATATGATTTGAGTGTGAAGATGATGTCAAAGACGAAAGAATTAATAAATAATTCATGTACGTGCTTTAAAAAAATATAAAAGAAACTTTGCCATCTCGTTTGAAAGCAGCAATCTGATTTGTTTCTTTTGAAAACTCATCTGATATCAACAATTCTCTTCTTACTTCTTCAGTACCCACCCATTCACCCAGTCGTAGACTATGTAGAAGCATCAGAAGACATGAAGCTGTGGAATGTCTGCTGAACTTTTGTTTTAGAATTCTTCTTTAACTAAGGAAAGCAATGCGACATTATTGAGTTTCAATTTTCAACAAAAAGAAAGTTCTTCCTCCGTCTTTAATTTTATTAATTTTATTACGTCGTCTTTTTTCATCTCCTCAAATATCCTCGATTCATCCATCCTTGTACCAGCAAGCAAGCAAACAAACATGAATCAGAAATCAGGAATCAAAGAATTCCTTCAAAACAGAAAAGCATTGTTTATGGAGTCACATATCTTATTTCTCGAACGAAAAACTTATTCTTCATCTCACCACCCGCAATTGTCGTTTGTAAATAATTTCGCCTACATTCTAACGAAGTAAATATAAAAGCGAACAACTCTAAAGCGAAAAATATTTTCCATAATTCCACTTTTATCATCGCTGCTAAATCAGAGACGGGATTTTTTGTTTTTATATATTTTTTTAACTTCTTCGTTCTTTTGAAAGAAAGAAAAGAAAAACAGAGGAAAAAAATCTTAAACTTTTCTTTGTTATAATTTTTCATGTTTGTCTCGTGTTTGTTGCGTGAATGTCTAAAAGAGGGAGAGGAAAGTTCGTTCTTTTTCTTGCTTTCTTTAATCTTCACATTGAGATCTTTTGTATCGTCTTCCATTACACATATTTATACATACACTCACGCAAGCACGCACAGTTAATCTCCCCGGTTGATCCCTTTGTTTGTTATCGTTCTTAAAGTTATCAGAGCCATTGCGATACAATTCCCGGGCTATATTTTCCTTCTCACCCCTCATCACATTACATCACATGAAATGAAATGAAATTAAAGGCGCTTTTGCTTAAAATTTGCGATTTGTGTTTGTCACATAAGCTTCCATCAAATGAGGGTAAGCTTTAGTCGAATATTTTTGTAATTAAACGATTAAAGGAACATCGAGGAAAGATGTGCGTTATGTGTTGTGTGAAAATGGAAAACGAATGACTGAATGATGATTTTGGTGGTGGTGGAGGCTTTTGGAGAATCAGAGAGTGAGGGAAAAAGGAAGGCAGAGAATGGAAACGAGGCATAAGCATATCGTAACGATGCGGAAAAAGCAAAGGCATAGTCAAGAAAAGGAATTTTTAATCTACTCGATATCGGTTCAATAATTTGAAGTACTTCCATTAATGTTTGCAAAGAAAGACGCTTCTGGTTCTCTTCACTCCATCTTCGATGCTTTTACAAACCGTTTTTATTACGAAAGAGTATTTTAAGACTTGCCTTATATATCATGTTTAACTTTTATTGCCATCAATTTTCCATCCAATCTCATTTAGCATGGTGCGTGCTTTTCACTTGTATGAGTTTTGTGTGTGTATGTCGGGAGAATTTCGCATTGATCGAAAGCTTTTTTATGCAGATGGCATAGAACATCAGGCTTTCAATATAATCTAGAACATTTTTAACTCCCAGTAATCCATATTTTTACTTTATCTCTGATCGTCGACAAGAAAGTACGTTTGCAATTCGAAGAAATTTCATTCAATTCAGTTCTTCTCGTTCCTCGATACTGCCAAGCAATGACTTCATATCTCCCTTTCTCATTTCTTTTCTTCCTTTCCATTTCCGGTTATCCAAGCACAATATCTCTAGACCTAGATATGCCACAAAATCGGGATGTGAAACGATGAAGGAAACCACACAGAAGCGAACTTTAATATTTTCTCCAACAATTTTATTGCGATGAATTAGGATTTATTGGCGGGAAATTTTTATGGTTTTGTGTGATCAATAAATTCGATTTTTCTTTTATTTTTCTCTGCTATTTTTCGCTGAAGCGATCATTATGTAAATAGCATATAATCGGCATAACTATGAACTGACTCACTTCTATCGTTGTTTCTGCTGTATGTTGGTTATATGGTGGAAAAGAGTGGAAGAGAGTGGAAGAAGAACATTAAACCACAGAAATAGCTGCGAGGTAGCTTTCTAATTTCTATAACCATTTTCATATCGCACAATCGATTCCTTTATTATCCATTCTCAAGTAAGGGAACGACTCCCATTCTTGCTATCCGCGATAAGAAAATGAAAGAAAAAAGCTCGTCTCGTCTTATTTCAGTAAAAATCACGACATACAGGAAAATTTGACATTGCGATGGATTTCAGTGCGGAAATTTCTGATTTCTTGTGGGGGTGTAATGGATTATATGAGACGAGAGTTTGAGAAGTTTCAAGGCGAATGAGAGTAATAACGACATGGCAAATGCCTGCGAGGATGTGTTTCATTTGAAGCGACAATCAGTTCAGAATGAAGAACGGATATATCGAAATGGATTGTCGGCTCAAACAACACACATTGCTACAATATAATTCTAGAATTAATACAAATTTATTCAATCGTCGATGGAAATGTTTGTTGTTGAATTTTCAGTTAAGAAGAAAATTTTCCTCGAATTTCGAACAGAAGAAAGAAAGAAAAAAACGAAGATTAAGAACAAAAGTGGTGGTGTAGGAAAGCTTAGAGCGTTCAAAAATTGCTATTGAAATATTGACGAAACAGTGTTGGAGTATCAAAATCTTAACTGCTCTAATCTTTAATCTTACACCTCTCCGACACTGCTTCAAACTTTTCTTTTCTCATCTCTTTTCTTTCCCCTAAACTTGTTTCAATAACGAATAACGAATAGCAATTTAAACTTTTAGCGCAAAAATATTCGTCGTCGTATCGACAAAAAAAAAGGAAAGAAAAAATATCGCTTTGAAAAGATAAAGAAACAAACTCTTAGATGGTTTGAAGAAAACCCCGCACTATAAAAAGAAAGAAAGAAAAAAATTAAACATTTCAGAGTTTAATGACTCAAAAGCTATTATTTAAACAAAATATATATTTACCCGAGAAAAGGCATCGCTACGGGAAAGAGTTTGAAAGTCATATCGAATGAAAGTCCCTATTGACATAGAACAGAGAAGTTTTCTTGTTTTGTTTACTCGTTATTTTTATGTCTTAAAGACGAAAATACATTAGAATCAATTTTCTCTTTTCTAACAAGACGATTCACTTCATTCCTTCATTCGATGTATTCATGATTTCAGACTTCAGATGAAAACTGAAGGTTTTATGAGAAGAAGAAAGAATAAATGGAAAATTACTGAAATATGGCAAACATAAGGAATGCGAATATATTAATTCAAAAGTTGCCTCAAAACGCAAACATGTTTTTAATTGAAATTTTATTCCAGAAGCTAAATGAAGTTGCTTCATACTTCTGTGGGGATTCAGTCACTTTAAACTCTTTAAGTTGATCTAAAATTTCTAGTTTTCTTCTGTTTTATGACAGATAAATTAATTATATATTTTTTCTATTTGCTTATCTACTTAAACACATAAAAATATGAATGCAATGTAAACAAAAAAAAAATGTTGTGACTCGAATTGAAACCGATAACAAAAGAAGAGTCACCGAAAATAAAATAAAATGTGAAAAAAAACCACAAAACAATTTCTTTCGATATTATTTGTAGTCGTCATGTTGAAAGCAAAGACTTTTCTTAGATGTTTGAGAAGCCGTTAACACAATAAGTACATATGAGTTGTTATGGTTCCATATAATCACTTCTTTCAACATTTTCCAATTTCGTGTGTCGTTGTTCCAGGAAAAAATGAAAGAGAAAAGAAATTACAAGCATGGTGAACATATTTAATTATTTCTTTCAAAAATAAAAGAAAAATCATTAACCAGACCAAAAAAACTGAAAGAAAGAGAAACGATTGAAGCGTTTTAAATATCTGACGAATGTCAATATCAAATGAACCCTCACAGACATCAACAATTCATTTTCGGCATGATTCATCAGCGCTTGTCTAGCTTCAAATGCATGAATAAGTAGATATTCAAGTCTTTGTGCAGTAACGTTAAATGTGTTTAGATTATATAAGCTGAATAGTGGGCGCTCAAATAAACAACAACAATAACACTCAACGAAGTTCTAAAAATTTAAAACATAAACAACATGATATGAAGTAATGTGATACAAAAACGAATATTACAACACATAAAAATATCCGAACGGACAGAAGAGATGGAGAAAAATTGTGTTATTGATGCGAAACTTTTTTTCTTTAATTCTTTTATTCAGATATAGCATTGCTGACTATTACAAGTGGAGTGTTGCGAGACAAGTACACAAATACACAGAACAAGCTTAAAATGAGCGTCAGCGATTGCTGTTGCTGGGAAATGTGAGTCAGAGTCCGAATGTCAATGAAACCCCGGCTTGATATGAAAGCAAGTGTACTTCCGCTGCAAATGTATGTATGATTGAATATGAAAGAGAAGGAACGAGAAACGAATGAGTAAGTGAGAGAGAGAAAGAAGGGGAAGAGTACATAAATAGTCAACAACTTCCTCTATGCAATAAAGAAAAAAAATTATTTTTATTTATTGTATGACTGTGAAAGGAATTCCTGATAATGAGTGACACGACTGTTAAATATGCGATGAGATTGAAAAATAATTCTTTTCTTTTTCTTATATAAGACTTTTCAGCTTATTAAATAAACATAAACACTTTGTTTTGAGATTATCATTTAATGAAACTAATCGGTTGAACATAAAAATGAAGTTATAAAACTTTTATGAATAGAAAATGATTTAAGAGACAAGCCGACTTGTTATCAGTTGAATTATTTTAAGACTTAATTACACATCGATTAGAATTATTTTTATCAGTTAACCGACATTAATATTTAGCATGTCTTGGCTTGATGTTTATTGAATCTGATCGCAATAACTGAACGGTTTTGATGATAAATTTCAAAACAAACAAAAAAATTTTTCTTTGGTTCCGACAACTTCATCATCAAAATGATTTTTGTTTTGATTTATTTTTTGTGTTTTTTTCTGCTTCTTGTTTCTCGCAATGTGTCTATGTGGCTGGCAATGTCGATGAGTCATCATAGTCGTCTCTCAACAATATCATGTCGAGACTTTTAAAACGTGCAATTAACTTTTTGCTTCTCTTCAATCGCCACTAGATGTGATTAATAAGCGATTGCTCATTTTACTTTCTGAAGTCATCATCTCGAGATTCTCGATGAATATTCATAGCAACAGATCATGATTAGTCGACGACAAGCTTTCTTACACGTTCGTTTGGATTTGCGAGAAACATTTTCATGACAACGCGTGTGAATGCACATAAATATGAAATTGAAATCTATTTTTATCATTTCTCCTCTAACTATTTACTATTTAATATGTTGGGAAACTCTTCTCTTTCTTCATTTCATCTTGAAGAATTTTTTTCTTTTCTATTTCGTTTTCCGAATCGGAAGGCTTTTAAACTGTCCGCTTCTCTTCCATTTCTCATTTATGAGTTATGAATACTTTACTGGATTTAACTCATATTTATATTTTATCTCTCGTTTCTTTTCATCGCTATAGTCAGACATATTTTCTGATTACGGCATCGCACAAAGTTTTTCTTCCTTCTCCCCCAATACGAGAATCGCTTTAAAACAAGTTCACGATGTACAGAAATTCCACATTTTATGGATGCTTTACGGGTCAATGTAATGTGCTAGTGACTAAACGAGTCATGTCTTTAAAGATTCTACAACAAGATTCACAAGACGCAAGGTTAACAACACAACAGATCACATCACATCATACAGGAAATATTGAATTCCCTTAGTTGAGTGCCAATTTCTTTAATTCAACAGCAACTCGATGTGTACGAAGAAGTTTTATGACTTTTTAAGTCTCGACGGGCGTAACAATGACGAGAGGGAATCTCAAAATTACGCAATTTTCTTATGTTAATAAAATTATGTTTTGAGAACTTGCCTGTTGCCATTGATCTTCGATTGATGACTGCGACGAGAAGTATCCAAAATCTTGGATATCTTGTAACTCCCTGAAGATGTTTCCGCTCGGTAGAATATCCATAATTGCTGAAATTGTTTTTTTCCGCTTTCACACACTCAAAAATATTTTAACTTGAAGCACTCGAAATAATTTCAGGATTGAAAATATTTTCTTATGTTTTAGAACTCTTTTCTTTCTTTGTTGTTATTTTATTTAACACACAAGTGAGTGAGATAGAAAGAGAGAGAGAGAGAGAAAGATGAAGCACTTAACAGCTATTTTTGTAGCTTCACTTTTTGTTTTTTATTTCTCGTGCAAAAAATTTTCCTTCATTTAATTATTAATGAAAATTAATTTTTCAATTCTTTTTTTCTCGTTCTGGTTTTCTGTTGATTTTCTTTTTCTTTCCGAAGAAGCAATAATGTCGATAAATATAGTTTCCAACAGGCAACTCAGCTCTTCTGATTAATATTTCTTTTCTTTTCCGTTTTTTAAATATTTATTCAATGAAAAATTTTTATTGATGATTTTCCACACACATTCCGAAGAATTTTCTCTTTTTTTATCACTTTTGGCCTTTAGACACGTTCAAACGTGATAGATACTTAATTATGAGTAAACATTTTCCTTTTAATGTTTGATTTTTTTTTCATTCTCTCTTTTGAGTTTTTGGTTTTAAAAGTTTTTCATGGACACGAGTGTTTTATCTTATCATCATCAGCACCAGTCATAATTTTTATGAAATTGATTGAAGATTGTTTATCAGTTTTATGGCTAAAAGTTTACATGGAAATTGATATGAAATTATATAAAGAAATTTTTATTAAACGATCACTTTTATTTTTAGAATCGGTAACACAACAAATAAAAACTCTCCGTTTCACTTCTTTTCCCTTTTTTCTGAAGTGTGAGAAGAAAATTGTATGAGAAGATCTTAAGAATGATCTTCGATTGATTTATGATTTTTAACACATAAGATTTTTCACACACGTTTCAAATGTAACATGATATGCATTTAGAACTTTGTCAATTTTTATTCCTTTTTCTCTATATTTGCTTTTATTTTATTAAAATTTCTTTTTCTATTTTTAATCTCTTTCATTCATATTACTTCATCGTTTTTTTTCTTCTTGTCAATTTATAAAAATTTATTACTTCCAAAGACGAAGATCTCTGGACAGCATTAATCAAAGTACAAATTGCGCTTTCGCGATAAATCACCAACTGGTTACGAATCCCAGGCGAATGATTGATAACTCAACACGACAAATTTTTATTATTTTTCTTTAGTTTGCTTTTGATTCAAATTATCTTTTTTTCTCCTTACGATATTAAATTTCCCGCAGAAAAAAAATTATTTAAAAGCGGAAGAAAATATTTTTCGGTGTTTAAAAAAATAAAAAAATTCTCTCTCGTTAATATTTAGCTTTATTTGCCGGCATCGACTTTAAGACTGAGAAGTGAACTCAAACAAAAAAAAATATTAAGTCAATTCTGTGTTGTTGCTGTTTCTTCTCTCACCGCTCCGAACAAGCGAGCGATGTGATTGTGTGGGTTGTTTATATAGTCGGCCGTTAACGATGTTTTGTGTGTATGAGCGCGAGATATATAAGCACTAAGCAGTAGCAGCAGCATGTATGCATATTTCTCAAAGGGGATAGTTTGAGAAGCTTGAGACGAACGGCTAGTCATAAAAAAACTCTTCAATGGGAATAAAAACAACCATTAAACGAGAAAAGAATCCAAAGATTAAATTGCATCATCGATCGACTAGAGCGTGGTGGTTTGCATATGGTTAAAGAAAGAATATTATCTCTCCAAAGGTCGTTAAGTTGCGCAATTAATAAAAAGAAAATGAGAAGAATGATTCCTCGTTTTATGACAAGGCTCTTTAACGAGATTGGTATCGAGCACGGCTTTTCATATTGAACAAACAAATTCGATTCATTTTTATAAAAGCAACAACATTCCAGGCCGTTCCAACAATGCGATGCCGCAGAATGCTAGTGCTTTAAATGTTTATTGTAATTGATTTCAATCAAAAAAACAAATAATCTTGAAAATATAAAAATAGAAATTTATGAGAAACATTCTGAGGAAGAACGAACTTGCACAGAAAATTTTCAACTAAATTGCATATAATTTTATGCCCCTTGGTATCCCCCAAATGGTTTATTACAACAATGTTGTTGGTTCCAATAACACTGAGAAACATCAGAACATTGGAACGATAATGAAAACGAAACACAAGTCGCATGTTTCATTGATGAATGAATTTAGCATGCATGCGGAAAATATTTTTCTCTTTAATATTTTGATTTCTTCGCTTTTATTTAGATATCATCGCAGAGTGAAACGTCAACAACCTTGTGGATTAATTTTAAACGAAATTTCTTTAAAAAAATTGAATATAAAAATATATTTCACTCGAATTTTATTGTCGTGAAAAAGTCACATCAGAAGAATTCTTAGAAAATTATCTAAAATTTAAATATTGAGATAATTTTTCCAGCAGTTGTTCTTAAATTCACAATGCGTGAGAAGTCTTTAAAATGATGTTAACATCGAAATTACTTGCAAATCAATCATCTTCTCAATAATTTAACACTTCTGTTCTCTTGTTTTTTTTCATTAAACTCTTAATGTCAAGAACAAATTCGAGTAAATTCATCAGCAGCAACTTTCATCTAAACATTGAATCAACGACAGCAATTGACAAGAGATTGTCATAAATAATTCATCAAATACTCGCTTTTTCTATCTCGAAGCTGCAGAAAACCCATAAGCATGCTTCGTCAAATTTCTTACCCTCCTCAGCCTTTTTCTTTGTTCTTCGTCTCACCCACTACCCCACATCCCATTTCTCATCTCTCTTTAACATCCACATAAGTTCAACGCAAATCTTTACCATGGATAATCAAATTTTTAAATCAACCCTCTGATAAACATGGAAGAAAAGGCGAGAAAAGAAGTCGTTAAGTTTTGCTTGCAACTTTTCTGTTTTCCATTTTCTATTTTCTTTCGCTTCTCTGCAAATCGACATTAAAATCTCATTGAAAATTTTTCATCAGAAAAGGTTCAAGAACGTTTCGCAAGCAACTATGGTATTGTGTTTGCAATACTTGATTGTTCTTCTTCCCTCGCTTAGGATTTTCTTTGAAATTTGAAATTATTAGAAACTTTGTCATCCAACGACAAGCGATTATCATCAGTTGTTCGTTCATTCTAAGTAAGTATCATGGCGAAACACAAACTTCTCCTCATTCTCATATACATATTAAGTTTGTTTAGATGTGATGCGATGATGGTTTAAAGAACTAGCAAAAGAAAAACAAGAATAGGGCTTCTTTCCATTCCTTTCTTCTATTCTCTACTCAACTCTACATGCCAAAAAGAAGAAAAAAAATTAACAAACAATCGAAATATTGAAAATTTTAGCACGTTGACAGCATGGAATATTAAGCAGGAAGATCTCTTTCGCCCATTATATGGAATGTTTTATGTGAAGCGATGAATTTCTATTTCTACATGTGCCCTCGTCGTTACCGAGTCAGGTTTGAGTCTATTTTTTCGGTTGAAATTTCGTTGAATGCTTTTAAGTTAGGAAAGGAAAAAAGTGAGAAAGTTTTGTCACGTACACTCTACGAGCTCGTCTCTTTCCCTAGCATGCTTCCATGTATGCAAATTAGCTTCTGCCTCTGCTTCCTATACCAAAATTTCTGGCTTTAAGAGCAGAAGGGAATCAAAACTAAGAAAGATGAGAATTCTCACCAACTCAAAATGTATAAAAATGGATCAGGAAAATGGATGATCGGGGAGAATAAAAGAAAAAGAAGTTTTTTCCTGTGTTGTGTCCCACTATGGTGGGAGTTGGTTGAAGTAAAAAGATAAATTGGAGAGACAAACAACCAACCAACAAGCATAATCCTCGTTAAAATGGAAAATATGCTTCGACTGCAGACACAATTTACATGACTATAAACCGAGGTTTCTGTCTGCCATTTCCAAATCGTTAGATGGGCGGAAAATGATAAACATTTGAATGCCAGAACGACCGGGAATTTAGGTCGTGTTAGGTGTGAAGCTGTTGGGAATTTCAATGTTTCAATGAGCTTAAAAGTGACTTAAAGGGAAGTTGTAATAGGGCACTGTATCTAGTTTCCAGATATCTACTTAAATATTACAACAACATAGTGTGCTGTAAATAACTTTCTCTCCTTAATCTCTTGATTGTTTCCCACCCAAAGCTTAGATTAGCTGGCTACACTGTTCATAGTTTAAAGGAAAATCAGAAGCTTTTTTCTGTCTTCGTTGCTTAATTGCACAGTTTAATGGATTTTATGTGTGGTGATAAGTATTGCAGCCGCTGCAAGGCTTTCGCCATTTTACAGCCATTCATTTTACATTTTTCCTTAGCTTTCCTTTCGCAATTTCTGTCCCCGATGGTGAATTAAAATAGAAAATCCACAAAAGAAGGGAAACAGAGAAACAAACACTGCATGAGTTTCACTATAATTTGCTTGCGTCTGGGGGGGAAGTTTTTCGTTTCTCCATTTTTTTTAACTTTTTCATCAAAGCGTTATTTTTCAACCACTGCTGCTACTGCTGCTGCTGCTTCTTGTGTTGTGATATGCATAAAAGCATAGAAAAAAAATGTTTTTCGCTAGTGAATGAATGTTAAAGTTTATTTCTCTTTTCATTCCATTTCTCCGTCGTAGAACTTTTTTCTTTATTTATATTTTTGCTTAACATTAAATCTTCTATTCGGTTTGCAATTCAATTTTCTTCTCACATTCACAAATATTTAAGTTTTTTTTTCTGCTTGTTGTTAAAACAACAAAAACAAAATAAAAAAAAAGCTCACAAGATTTCTTCTCTTGATTAGCAGCAAAACTTTTGTCGTGTATTTAATTCAAGATGGAAAAAGCTTTTCTAGTATTAAAAGTTGGGAAAAGAAAAGCAGCAAAACGAGCACAGAATGTTCGGTATCGTGCACACGTGGAGTTTTAATTAGCGATACCGAAGACTGAACGTTTTATAAACAGACTCCGACAGACTTTGACTCGCAAACCAAAGAAAAGCAACATTGCGAACACGAAGTTTTCAGTAGGAAAAAGAAAATGAAGGGAAAATACATATTTGCCAATTTTCTTCACCTTACACAAACCGAATTTGCTTTCTTTCTTTCTTTTCTTCGCACTTTTTTCTTCTCTTTTCTTTCTTGCTTCGCACAGATTTTTTTTTCTCTCTCCGGTATGTTGCGATGTGGCAAATAGAAAATGGCTTTTCCTCTATAAAACTTTATTTTCAGTGAACGTTCGATGAAGAAAATGAATGGATTGGAAGCTGGAGCTTTTTTAATCTCTCACAGCTTCATTGGATCACGCGATGCGATTGATGATATCACCGAATTACGGTAATGAACTTCACACTTCTAAGATCACGCGCGCGCGAAACAAAACGTGTGTCTTTCGTCTTTAACGTTCGCTCACTTTCTGATTTTGGATTTTCTCGATTGGAAAATTCTCCGAATATCTTCAACTATGTACGAAAGATTTTTATTTGATGACGATTTTCCAAGTTTCCAATTGGAAAACAGATAAATTATATACTTCCAGCCTGTCATGCGCAAATTGCAATGCGATATAAATTTTCCACAACTCACGAGGCAAATGAAGAATGTAGCGGCAATTCATCAAATTCTGGAACATTTTCAATGTTTACTTTCAACGGTAAGTTCAATGAAACATGGAAATATGAAAACATTATGCTGGTTAACTCATGATTTGTTCACTGTGAAATGTGAAACGCGAAGAAGTCAATGTTATGTTTATTACTTTCTTAAAATGTTTTGATTTTCTCAACATCAAAACTCTGATCACATTTTAAAAGACATTAAATCTGAAATATCTGAAAAATCTTCAAAAAATTCACTTTAAAATAAATTCCTTTGATCATCACAAATCATGACTCGAATAGAAAACTTTTAGGAATGTCAAAACCTAACCAACTATCACCACAATTCGTAGATATCATTTCAGTCCATCTTTCGGTATCTGAAAAGAAAGTTTTTCCGCTGAACATGAAATATTATTCAATTTCAGATGAAATTCTTTGCGAGACGAGAAGAAAAACTAAAGTTAAGAAAAACAAACTTTTTCCCTTTTTTTACCAGTAGATAAACGAAAATGCTTTTGCGTTTTTATTTTATTTATTTATATTCTTTGTTCCACTTTGCACTCCGCTCTTAAACTCAAGAGACCGGGGAATAACTTTCAATGCATTAAAATCATGTAATTGAATATGAAAACTATTCGGTTTTTACAATTATCCACTTTCTTGTTCTTCTCAACTTCATTCCCCACAAAAACCAAGAAAAGCTTCCTTTTAAATATTTTAAATGCAATACAAATTATTAGAAAATCCTTCAAGGGTTTCTCATTCTTATTCGAGTTCATCTTTATAATTTGAAAAATTTCATAATACAAAATGCATTTAGTTAAACATGAGAGAAGTGCATCGGTCAGAAAATATTTAAGAATAAGAATATTTAGTTGGCAACATGCACAACATTTAGTTTGGTTACCACATCCAAGTATTTTATTTTCTGTTCTTTTAAAAAGCATTTAAATGGAAATTTGTGTGCACTTCAAAGTGACATTTAAGCTCGTTAGGATTTGTTTCAAATTTCAACAATTTCATCATTGAAACTCCCACGATTTCCTCCTCTGCCATATCAAGATTCATTTCCAAAGTGAAGAATTTCGAAGCGTTGCTATTTGCGGGTGCATTTAAATTGGAAATTTATGGTATGTTTGTGTAATCTTGGCTTTTGCTTGTATCTCGTTGCACAACTATTCTATGTTTATTGGAATGTGTCGCCACGACTACAATAAAAGCGAATTTTTTTCATCTTTCAAATGTTCTCGTCTTCTTCACTGAATCACTGAAAAATTTCTTTTCTCTTATATTTTTTTATTTTTAATTTATTTTTCAATCACAAAGATTTTCTTTAATGATATGTGCGCTTGACATAAATGAACGAAGGAAGCATTTTTATCTTGTCTTACAATTCTAGTTTGATAAATCAAAACTTGGAAAAGAGTTTTCTACATTCTCATAAGAAATTTATTAGAAAATTGCAATAATTTTATGATTTCATTAAAGAAGGGATTTGAGATTTCAAATTAAAGATTTCTTTCTTAAATAGACAACAATCAAACGAAAGAAAAAGTTGTCAAATCCCACCAACTGTCTCGTATATAAATATTTTCTTATTCTTTTATTTTTGAGGCCACAACTTTTTATTTATCAAGAAGGAAAAATACTTTGAAAAAGCATTGAACGAAGCGAAGCATTATCACAAGAAAAATAAGCACAGATGAAAATTTTCGCTTGTGTCTTATAAAAATATTATCATTTGTGAGAAATTTTCTTCATTTTATAAGTATTATGATGTTGTTCCTGACATCGACAATAAATAGAATAAAAAATGAAAGAAAATTTCGAGAGAGGAAAAAAAGCTTCTTCAATTGATAAGGAAAACTTTAAAAAAAGACAAATAATGGAAGTTGTCGGGATTTTCAAAAGACATAAAAAATATTTAAAGATGCAAAACAAGATTCTTCCATTCATTCACTCCACTTCACGTCGTCTAACTAAACTCATCAATGTTGAATCACTTTTTGAAAGAATTTTATTTTATTTTATATTTTTATTTTGATTGCATTTGACATCGACAAGCGAATCTTCTTTCAAAAGAAGAAAGTTTGTGCTTTTATGCAAATAGTTTTAAAACATTAAACATCTTTTCTAATGGTGGTTGCTTCAATTCCATAACAACAACTTAGCAGAATAGATTTCTATTATTTTCTTTTATATATCCGCGTTTCATGCTTTCCGCTATCGTTCCATCAGAAAATAAAGAAAAGAAAAGAAAAAAGGTTGATAAATGGAAATGTAAATGTGAAAATTGGCTTTCCTAATCGCTTTAGCGTAGAAATTTTTCATCCTTTTTCTTTTCTTTTATCGCACACTAAGATGCTTAAACTATTTAGGAAATAACTTAAAAGCTTTTATGAGATTATTGCATGTTGTTTTTGTTTTTACTATTCGACAAAAGGTAAGAAATTATTAATAATTGAAAACATTTCTCTTTGTTGTAATCAATACATGAAGAAAATGGAAAAATAATAATAAAAATTTGTCTTTTAAGCTTTTCTCTCTCAATTTTTGCTTTTCTAAAAATCTTCTTCCAAAGATCTTGAATATCGATTACTGTCAATCCTTCTCCTTTGACTTCTCCTTACAGCATCTGCTCTTCGATATGGCTCAGACTTCAATCCTAGCAGAATGTCTTCTAATGCACCATTGTAAACGTCTTCTTGTTGCAACAACTTCTTCTCTCGAATGGCATTTGTTTGTTGTTTCAACTCAGATATAACAGCATCCTGGAAGTTTTTTGTGTTTATTTTTTTAAATGATATCATAGTGTTCTGACAAGCAATAACATTAAATGGTTTACTAAGGAACTACATTGACTTCAGGATATGGTTTTTTTGACTTTATTTGATGGACGGGAACATCATGCGGGATTAGTGAACAGCAACATGCAATTATTGTTTCTTCTTACCTGTTGCTTCTTTTGATTTGTTTTATTTCTTAACATCACCTGAGCTTCATCTTCTTTTTTGCTTGCTGCAAGAGCGACAGCTTGTTCGAGACGACGTCGTTGTTCATTCTCTTGATCGATTGTCTGAAGAAAAGAAAAATATTGGGGATTAGATTAAAAGTTTCATTGATCTAATCTAACTCTGTCATTATAGAATAAGTTAATCTAACTCTAATTTCTTACCTTAAAGGCTTTGACAAAACGAACCAAGAGGGAGAAGAATGCATTTGCATCTGGATTTCTAGAGGATTCACCGAAAAATTCAAGACATTCTTTAAAGCTTTGTTGTGCTACTTTTGTATCGGCGCTAATTTTCTTTAATTTTTCTTCAGAATTTGTGAGAAAATCTTTCAGTACGAGATTTTGAGTGTTTTTGCCACGCTGTTCAACTTCCTTTCGAACAACATCCATTCCCTTCTCCAGCTCACTAACGTCAGTGATGACATTCTCAAGCGACACTTGTGATGCTTTATCAATGCAAAAAAGCTCTGAATCAAAGTTGAGTAAGTCGGGGAATTTCTGTCGAATTGTTGCGACGATGTAATGAAGCAAAGAAATTTTCTTATCAGTTGATTTTGTGTCCAGCAAGGTATCCAGACTTTGCAATCTAAAACCATAAGCGGGCCCACGTTTACTACTGTTCAAATAATTCCCAAATGCTAAAATCACTTCCAACAGTGCTTTGAACTTCTTTGATGATTTAACCGACGTTGAAGCGGAAATAATTGAGTAGATTTGCTGAAATGAAGTACGAAAAAAAAGAATATCAAAAAATTAGTTCAACTAAACATCTTTCTTTTGTTAATTGAAATAAATCAACAAGTAACAATGATTGAGAATAAAAACATTAAATTATGAAAATGAAACTTTCTTTGTTTTTCAACCCAATCAACAAGCGTAAACATTTACCGGACTTATGAGATGAATGCTATCAAAGAAATTTCCCATGTAATTCATAATCGATAACTTCGAAGCAATTCTTTCAACTTTTGTGAGATTCAACATGAATTTGTCTTCTTCCGTCAGTAGATTTATGTTCTTCTTCTCAATCACAAAATCTTTATAAAGCTTCGTCTCTTGCTCGGTTGGAATCATTTTCTGTAACAATTCAACATTCTCAAGTGACAGCGTCTTCAAGTCTAAATTATTAATTGCTTTAATGACTGCTTCATAACTCATTTCAAGTTTTCGACGAGAAATTGCTGTAAAAGGAAAGAAATTTAATTATAAGAAAAGTTTTCTTTGATATTTAAGTGACATCACTCACCAATATTCCTTAATCTTGTATGCTCCAAAAGTGAAATGTTTTCAGGCTTCTTAAATCTTTTGCTTGAGAAATCTCTCGCTAAACCATCAAGTTCTGACGATGCAAGTGCCCCAATTCCAATTCCAATCTTAAACTTCTCTTCAAAGTCAACAAAGTCGATTGTTTTGTGAAGCTTTTCATCGTCAAGTTCATTGAAGATTGTGCCACGCACTTGATTCGGCTTCAGTGCTTGCCAATTAAGTGTTGGCAATTTATATTTTGTTTGAACTTTTCTTTTAATTGTCATTGCACCATGTGGAGCTTGCATCATGCCTGGCATGGGTGGGGGTGGAATGTTGCTGCTATTTGGTTTTGGTGGCGCTATGAACAATGAAACAAAAACAAACATTTTGTAAATTCAACAAAAACAAAAAAGATGAAAGAAAAATCTTACCTGGAGGTGCAAGTGGTGGGGATTTTGTTGCATTGGGTAAAGGAGGTGGAGGTGGTGCTGGTGCAGCAGGACTAGGATTCACTTTGACTTCTGTTGTCGTTTTTGTTGTTGATTCATGTCTTGGACTTATGTCACTTAATTTTCCTCCCTTTGCAAGAAGATTTGACACATCTTGCCATGACGTTCCTTTCGGCAATGTCTTTGAGAAGTTCTCCAATTCAAGTAACATTGATTCTCTTGACTTTGATTCTTGTTCGTGTTTCTGAACCATCATTCTCAATTTATTGACTTCATCGTCAAACATTTGTTGCTTCTGAAGCAACTCATCGCGTTCCATTCGAACTCTTTGCAACTCTGTTTGAAGATTGGCAATGTTGAATGCAGTTTCTCGTTCAATCTCAGCGATTCTATCACTGGCACGTCCTAAATCATCTTCCAGTTCGTTTATTCTCTCCAAAGCTGCTGTTTTCGTGATGCTATCTTCCATCAAAGCTGACACATCGAACACATTATCAAGATAAGCTGAAATTTGAACCTGAAGCTCTTCAGATTCGGTTAATCTGAGTTTCTCAAGATAATCGTCTAGTCCAAGTGCCGTAAATTCATATTGCAGATGAACACGATAATTGATATCCTCAACAGAATGAACAACAATGTTCATAAACTGCATACATGCAACCATAAAGTCAACTTTAAACACTTCGTAGTTGATGAACATGTCGAGAAGTGTCTCAAATCTTTTCGTTTCACCAGTCACTTTCTTAAAGTTATCAAAGGCACATAATATGATTTCATGTCCACCTTTCACAAGACAAATGGCAGCAAGAAGTTCCAATACCAAAGCTTTCGTTCTCAACGATTTGTGAATGAGACTAAGTGCAATGCAATTGATGGCTTCACGATGTTGAATGACCATATTAAATCCGTATTTGTTGTTCATTATGGCACGTAAGCACATGATACCAACATGAATGTCATCGGTCGTCGTTCCCATGTTAAGCTTCTGAATGTGTCGTGATCTTCGTTTTGTGCTTGGACTACTCAACATTTCATTCAATTCCGGACGAGTCGATGTTGAAATCATCGTTAGACGATTTTGTGATGAACTGTGTGGACTGTTGCTTGTATTGTTATTATTGTTGTTATTGTTGATATTTCCTGTGCTATTTCTTAAAGGTTCACTCGACAATCGTTCATGTGAATCATCGAGACTGTCTTGTATTTGCTGTTCATATCGCATCATTTGTAATCGGAAGCTGAGGTAGTCGACGAGTGCATCTAATCCTTGATTTTGATCATCCAGAAACTCTTTCACCCACTCAATATGATTCGTACGAAGTGAAATCTCAAGATCACGAAGAACTTGCGTTGATGTTGACTCACCCACAATTTTACGTTTCTAGAATTTATCATGAGTTAAACAGAGACAATCAGACGATTGATTCATGAGATCATCGTTTAATTCCTTTGTAATCAAAGAACTACTTAAATCATTTTGAAAGTTCATCAAACAGAAATAAAAAATAAATTAAAATTATTTACAAATACGAACACGATGAGTAAGCATCGCACAAAGACCATAAGGCTCGGAGATCACCACATGACGTCACTGTGTGTTATTTATATTTCCATCAAATACCAAAGCAGATTAAAGAAAACATTTTTGTTACTTAAATATTTTTGAAATCTTCATTGTCGATTATTCATCGTCACTGGATAATTGTTTTTGATTTGATCTTTGATTTTGTTTAAAGTTCAACGACGAGAAAAAGAAATCGCCGCGCGTCGTGCTATTGAATAACATTTTCATTTAATTGTTTTGTGAGCCTATTGTCTCTCTTACATATTTTATTTGAATCGCGCTCATTAAGCTTTTATGTGATTCGCGAAATGTTTAAGATTTATTTGACAATTGGTTGTTTCAAATGCAAGCTATGATTACGCAACCAAGCTTAGTCACTGATTTCCATCTACAATAAATAATTTACGGCAAGATGATGAAGAACGAATGTAAGCAACACAAATTGATGTCATGACCAACATTATTAAAAAGACGAAAAGAAACACTCGAGGCCACGAATTTGTTTGAACTTTCAATGATCTCTTCGTTTATCATAAACTCACCCGATGACTTCGCGATGCTTTTGGATCGAGATATGTTCTCAATTTTGTTAAATAATGTGATGGAGGATCTTTTGCTTGCACCATTTCCTAATTATAATAAAATCAATTCATGTCATTAATGATAAATTATGCATCGTCGTCATCATCATCAATTCAACTCTCACCTGATCACAAATGATGTCCCATTTCTTCTCATTATCATAATTCTTCAACAATTTTGCCTTATCAGGTGGTAAATCCATCGATTGCTGTTGAGAAGAAAATATATAGATTTAAACAATGCATCATTTGGATTTTTATTGCTTCGATTATCATTTTTTACAGCCCAAAAATAGACAAAGAGAGAGTAAAGAAATCACGGGGTACCCGTGGGGAGAACTTTACAATCTCATTTCGTTCGTTCGCCCATATTGAGTCAACATGGCACGTAAATGCGATAAATTGCTAGCTTTGCGTTTTGTAAAGAGGGAGAAAGAAGAAAAATGTGCCATAAACAAATCCATAAAGAAGCACAAACGACGTTTAAAGTAAATGTTAAAAATCCCAATGGAGTAGCCGAAAGCTTCGTTTTACTTCAACTTTGAATATTTACTCAAAATCATGTCATCAAAATAGTTGTTAAATTTGTTCTTTTGTTTAAGAATTAATCACATCTTCAGACATCATCATGATGCTGCGCTTTGGCCTTTTATCTTTCCTTCACTTTTATAAATATGCACTAAAAATCATTTCAGCATTTTTTACTTCTTGTTTTATTTTTTTATTATTTTGCACATTCTAAATACGATTTACATTGATTGAAATTTACTGAGAGCAGCAAGAAAATAAAAAAGAAGGAAGCACATGAGATCGTGATGAAAATTGAAAATAAAAAAAGAATCTTTAGATGACTTTTTTGCTTGGTTTTTATTCATGCGATTGAACTCGTGTTGCATTTCATGTTATGTTGATCGAGAGCAGAGAGAATCTGATTATTATTGTGGAAGGTCTTCGTTCTTGTTGTTCTGTATGCATGTAAAACTTTTTATCGCTTGATTTACTCACAATGTATGTAATATAACAAACAAACATGATTCAAGTTCAAATAATGTAAAGATGATAAGCTAAGGAAATTCAGAGCTTGGGAGTTGTTGGAGTTTCAACTGATACTTGAAACTTGATTCAATTTTCAATTACACAAGTTTGGTTCTTGGCAAATCAAACAATGTTACTCGCTTTAGATATTCTCAAGCAATCAATTTTAAATTTGACTTTGAAGTTGTGAGATAATTGAAATTTTCGACCTTCAACCTTCAGTTAAGCATTAACATATTAATTTTCACGCGATTAACTTTTCTTTTCCATGTCAAATTTCAACTCTAAATTTACAATTGTGTCAAACTCAAAGTCGCCCATCCCAGCTCATTTGATCTTCCAAATTGCACGCCATAACTTCTCGACAATCAAATTAAGTATAAAAGAAAATATCTGTGTAGAGAATTAAAATCAATTCTGTTCCATTAGTTTTATCAACCATGACTGAAGCATTCTCGACTAAGGCTTGGACGAAGATCAATTTTCATCACCATGTTCCGCCTTCAACTTCCTTTAATTTTGTTGAGCAGTTGGTCAAAGTATTTTCTTTTCGAACCTTGAAGGCTCTCAACGCAACTCGATTCAATTAAATCATTAATAAACTTCACTCGCTAAAACTTTATAAAAGGAAAAAATTATTTCTGGTAATTCGAGCCTTCATTGTCGTCTGTACAAACATACATATTATGTTCATAGTAGAGCAAGGGAAAAGAAATATCAAGGCGCATAATAAATTCGAAACCTTTCAGCGCATTTCTGCTTCAGTTCAATGAATTTTCGTGCCACTCGAGCAAAACTTGAAATGCTTTTTTTTATTTCTTTCGTCTCAATTTCTGATGACGTCGTTCATTTGTTTAAGCTTTTCCAGCATTCAATAAGCTAAATTATAATTTAATTTACAATTCAGTCAAAGATAAGAAAGCAAATATGTAAAGTGAAGGAATGTAAATATTGCCACATTAATTAATATTTGTTTGTCATACCTCACTCACTCATTATTGTTGTCATATTCCACTTCTACAACATCAAAAATTATCGATGAGCTTCAATAACGAACCGAAACCAATTCTGAATAATTTCCATTGAAATCCGATGACTTTTACATTACAAATAAACTTCTTTTCCCAATGAGAACGAAATCCACTCTTAAATATTTGCTTATGCATTGCTAATGAGTCTCTTCATGATTTGGTACTCCATCTGAGATTTCTTTATTATTTTTTATCATAATAAAAATACAAAAATGTTGTTCTTTCTTCCCTTCTTTTTTATGTAATCGTTGACGACGTTGTCGTCGTTTGTTTCTCGCAACAAAAAGAAGCTCAGCTTCATGACTAATGGGGCAACAACAAAACAAACGCACACGCGGAATCATAAATTCGGCGCTGGTAATTTCTTTTCCTTTACACAAACAACATCATCAAATCATATTATTGTTAAGAGGGAGTTCTCTTTTATTCTCATAATAATTTCGCTTGTTGAATGATTGTTGTGTGTATTTATTTATAAAACGACCGGCTGGGAATAAGAACTGTTGAATGAAGGAGACGAAAGAGTATTTGAGTAAGTGAAATCGGAGAAAGATGGCATAGCATGGCATGGCATTGCTTTGAAGCGCGTAGAACCAACACATGTTCTCTTCCTCTCTCTTCTTTTAAATATTTTTTAAGTAAAATATTTGTTTTGTTTTAAAGGAAGTTAACTGTGGAATTTCTTTTTCTGTTTTAAATGACAAGGGAGAAAGAAATTAAAATTTAAAGAATAAAAATGAACGCAGTCAGCTTCTTAATCTTTGTTTCAAACAAAGAATCAAATCGACATAAATATGAGTCACATACGAATGAATGATTTATGCACGATTTAGCGAATTTAAAGGCCTCTCGAAATCGTTTGCTATATTTAATAGAAAAGATACATAAATCCACTTACCAATACTTTCGCGAATCTCCGATCAAGCTCTGAAGCATTTGGCATTGGCTGAAGGTTTCTGCTTCGAATGCTCGGCTGTCGAATGTGATTTGAGATTAATGTCGACGACGGTGAGGCCATGATGTCACTATGACAATCCATGAATATATCGTGGCGATCATTTCCATTGTTGTTGTTTAAATTGTCATTTCCTTTAGCTAATATTGAGCCCATTTTTATGAAATTCTCTTCTTTTTTATTTTATATTTATTTATTAGTTACGTTTCACGATTTCCTTTTTTTGTTTCTTTTTTTAGCTGAACTTGCGAAACTTCTTCGTGAAATTTTGTCTGCTTTATTATTTTTTCTTCAAACTCAACTTGTTTCGCCGAATAATCACTTAAACGAAATTTTATGCTGGTGCCAATATAGAATATGATAACATGTTTTGATGTCACTGCAATCAGATATCATCGACAAAATTATGTTGACTTATCAAATGCAAGCAGCAGCAAATGGTCGACGTAGTTTGTACCTGCTTTAAGCGCACTAAGTGATTTTTGTTGTAAAATGTTTTTAAAAAATAAAAAAAAGTCGAGCGAATCCAAAAAAAAAACACAAAAACTACGAAACTTAAATGTCAAGATGACGTCACAGATCTATGAAATAACTTCATAACAACACGCTATTTAGTGGTAGCTTGGTTTTTATGTTTGAATCACATAGAATTTGGAATCATTATGGAATCACTACCGTTCGTGCGTAACCACAAAAGTTCACTGAGAATTTTGTAATATTTCAGTTGTCGTTGTTACTCAGTTGCCTTTGAGACTCATTTGTTGTCTTCACACACAATTCGATGACTCATCACGTAATCGTCTTAAAACCAAACTACTGTAACGATACGATAATCACAAATTCGTTAAAAAAACTATTCAATTAAACAACTTCATTAATTAAAGTACACGCAATTTCTTTCTCTTTTTTTGTTGTGCTCCTCGACACAGTTTTATTTTTTACTAAAAAGGTCTTTTTTTTTCTCTTCTCTTTCGTTGTTTGTGCGCGATCAACGATCATTTACGAATAACAACGAGTGACTGAGAACATGAATCAAAACTGGAATTATTATGGATCCAATTTGTTTCTCTCGCAAACAAGCAACTCTCTGTGTGAGCATAAAGTTGAAGCAACAAATAAAATAAAGGAAAACAGCAAAAAGTTTACATGAAAATTAACACACAAACTTTGAAGTTGTTTCAAGTTTAAAAGTGCGAGAGGGAGAGAAATGTTTCACTGATAACCCTCGAATGGATGACACAATGATCTCAACTGATGATGTCATCGATGATGCATTTCAGGAATGGAAGAATGTCATGAAAATAAGAAGAAAAATAAAATAAAAGGATGAACGGGAAACACCTCAAGGGTCATAAAAAATTAAAATTCATTGAATGACATCATACGACATCTAAGAATAATAAAGAGAGACGGATGCTGAGAGAGAAACTGTTGAATGTATGTTAAATGATTGTACAACAAGCACAAAGCAGCAAAGAATGAAAGGCGATAGTAATGTCACATCATCGAACACTGAGATTATGCACAGAAGTGCATCGAAATGAAAGGAATTTCTTTCTCTTTTTGAAATTTTCTTTTCTTCTTTTCTTGACCACCCACACAAAGAGCTGAAATAACTGATGGTCTTGAAATTTTATACACACAACATATTTCTTGTTTTGCTTTTCTATTTTATGCAGATGTTGGTGTGGAAGGAAGAGTAATGTTGACAACATAAATTAATGAATATTTAAAATGAATATTCATCACTTTTGCATACAATAACTCAATTTTTATAACGACATTATCAGAAATTCATTATTAGACTAACTATTTGATGACCAAACACATATTAAATACACATAATAGTCACAGTTTGATTCATGTTTTGAGTAATCTCTAATCGGAAACGAGTGAGGGGAGTAAACATTTATGTTTGATAAAAAAAACTTGTGAAATTTACCTTTAAATGAGATTCTTTTAGTGGCACATGAATTATAGACAACTTATCACTACATTTTAATGACTAAATTAATAAAAAGAACGATAACAAAATGTTAAATTTAATTTTTAACACGGAGCAAAAACTCTTTTGTTGATGAGTTGTTAGTTGACCGATTATTGCGATTGAATTGATTCAATTGGTGAACGTGAAAGTATTTTTGTATTTTCATCCGAAGATCTTAGATGGCAGCACTTTCCCACGGGAAAGAACTTCTGAAGCTTAAACTTCAGCCAAGAAACCTTTTCATTCTAAGATAAATTTGGAAAACAATTGCAAAAAACAGATTCCAAATTGTAGTTTCGCTGGAATACGTGTACAAACTTTCGACTTAAAAAAGGAAAATATGTAGGTGAGAACGTAATTTGAATATCATGAATATATCGTAAATGCCTTATTTATTAAAAATGTGTAAACGCCAATCGATAGAAGTGGTAAAAATTAAATAATGTGAAGAAAACGTTATATTTAAAAGCATTCCCTAAGGGAGTTTAAAGGAAAAACTTTTGCAGTTCTTGCATACTTTTAATGAATCGTTGCCGATCAATCAAAAGAAGTAGATTGACACCCTTTCTGTTTATTAAAAAAACTCTCAAGATTGTTGAACAAAATTTCATATTTTCATATCGTATCTTCCCATAATTTTTAACTTTGTTCACTTTTTTTTTAAATTTTATTCTCGATTTCGATTTTTTATTTAGAATGAAATAAAGAAAATCCAACAAGAATATTTACAACTTTTAAAACATTTTTTCCGTTCTGTCAACTTAATATCAATAATATAAAGGAATTCAATCCTTTATCATCATCACTATTGCACACATAAATCAAAATGTATTTACAAAATTCTTTCTTATCGTTAATGTAATCACATTTTCTCTTCCTCAATAATGCATTAAATAGATAATAGTTGAATTATTAATAATATCAACGCTGCATCTAAGATTTAATATAGATAATATTTCGTTCATTGAAACTTCATTGTCAATTGATTGATTTTCATTAAAGGAAAAATAAAAAAATGGTTTATAACTTTGGCTACTGTCGACCTGCTTCGGATGAATTGAGGAGACCACTAAGAATTTTTAACTTCCTCTTTAAACGTACTAATTAAATCGTAATTAAGTTTAACTTTCTAATCTTTCGTTTATGAATTGAAAGTAAGTTCAGTTCGAAGCAGGATGAAGGATGACGTGTAAGTTGCCTTGAATAATTTTGAAGTTTATCGATCTCAGAAACCTTTTAACATGATGTCTCCGTACAATTTCGCCAGAATAGACAATTTCCTATTCCGCTCTGGCATAGTAGGAAAACTGCAGTAATGAAAACGAGTGAACAAAGTGTGCATGGCTGAAAATAGAAAATAAATATAAGTAAACAAAATGAAAAATTGTGTTAATCTTTAATATTTTTTATGATCTAAACAGTTTATTTACCTTTCGTTCCAAAAAGAATGATATGAGATAAAGTATTAGAAACAGTCTGTGTATGAAGAAATTGTTTGTCTCTGATGGTTTTGGTAATAGAAGTACCTGAAAAAATTATTCAATTAATTTTCATTTCTTGTTTTGTTTTACAAGTCTTATAAATCCATTGTCTATGCGCTTTCTCGATTTACTTACAGGAAGGAGACATTGAAGACAGTACATAATGACTACAGTTACGTGTTTTTTTATAAATCCAGGTTCAAGGTAAAAAATAAAAGAAAAATCTTTTTTTGATGTTTTTAATTTTTTCAACTAAAACGAGATGAACTTTGGATTTTATGAGTTCACTTCAACTGAAAAGTTTGAACTCTTTCTAAACGAACCTTCAACAATTTGTAAACAATGAGCTACGAATAAATAAAACATTAAAAACGTAGAAGATGGGCCTCGTTGTGGTACACACGGGAGCTGGTAACTTTGTAAATGAAGAGAACTATAAAGTGTTGTGTAAAAAGGCCTGTCGAGTGGCTACAGAACTGCTTGATGCTGGTGGAAGTGCTGTCGATGCATGTGAAAAAGCAATTACGATATTAGAGGATTCTTGTCATACAAATGCAGGCTTCGGATCAAATTTAACATGGGATCGTAAAGGTAGATATTGAAGCTTATAATAATATCATTCGATTGTTTAATTCTCGTATTCGATAGTTGAATGCGAAGCTGGAATTATGGACTCGAAAAGCACAAACTTTGGTGCTTGCACATGCGTTTCAAATGTCAAGAATCCAATCTCATTAGCACGTAAGATATGTGATAAGCAATCAAGTCTCTTTCATTTCGGAAGAATTCCGCCGATTCTTCTATCAAGTGATGGAGCAAGTGAATTTGCCAAAGAAACTGGCATCACGTTAGTCACAATGGATCAATTAATTTCAAAGAAAGCCTCGAATACTTACAATTATTATCGCAGTAAAATCAACGAGTTTGAGAGAATGAATTTAATTGAAGTGGGTCCATTGGATACCGTTGGTGCCATCGCAATTGATAACGACGGAAATGTTGCTGCAGGTTGTAGTTCTGGTGGAATTGTGTTGAAGTTATCAGGAAGAGTTGGACAAGCAGCGTGTTACGGTGCCGGCTGTTGGAGCCAGAAAGTTGACAATCATTCAACTGCTGTTTGTACAACTGGAAATGGGGAATATCTCATAAAAACTCTTCTGGCAAGAGAAATTTCTTGCGAACTTCTCAACTGTGACTGTCCAACGACCAAACTTAATCAAGTATTTAATGAAAAATTCCTTAAATCGCCTCTTTTACCTCCATCGCAAGAATATTATGGTGGATGTCTTGTCATTGACTACAATTCCGATACAAATCGTGGTGATCTTCTTTGGGCGCACACAACAAAAATGCTTTGCTTGGCATACAAATCATCAAAGATGAAAACATCAAAATTCATCGCCTCGTCTTTGCCCGATCCAAATCAAGCTGGAAACAAAGTCATTGTCTCTGGAATTCCATTTTCTCTCTAACTTCATTTCTATTTTTTTTGATAAGAAAAATTATCTCAAACAAAACATTTTTTTTATTCCAAACTCAACTTTTTCTTAAGCAAAAATTTCTATTTTTAAATTTCTTTGATATTATTTTTATATGAACGTATGTGTGTGTGTGTGAGTGAGTGTGAAAAGAAAAACCAATAAACAAATTAATTATTAAATAAACTAAGGAAAAGTTTTTTACTTTTTCATCTTTTTTTCCTTCACTGATGATTGGTGTGAAGTTGAATCTGAAAATGTAAACATTGAGTTAGTGAGTTATGAAAGTTTAAAATGTTAACTGAAAATCTTACCATCAATCGTCGATTCTTCTGGAATTACTGATAACGTCAAGAATTTCGATGGACTTGTTGATTTCCTTGACGATTTTGATTTAACACTTGACGATTTTTGCCTTGTCGGCGTTTTTCGTTTTCGACTCTTTCTTGAAGTTGTTGTTGATGTTGAACTTTCCGACTTTACGCTCTCATTATCTGAAGTATCTGATGCTTCAATCGTTGACTTCTTTGTTGTACGAACTCCGCCATCATTTGATGATAACTGTGCAGCTAACTGACGTGACTTCTCCACAACTTGCAGTTGCTTTCTTGTCATTCTTCGATTACTTACCGAAGGCAATTCAAGTGTAGCTGACTCTTCAATGATTGCTTTGTCTGGTGTCATCTTCTTCCTACCGCTACTTGAACCTTTCTTTGTTGAAGATGATTTTGATTTCGCCCCTTCACTTTCTTCACTCGCACCTCGTTTTAATCTCAATGATCTTTGTCGCGTCAAATGACCGCCTTCGTCATCTTCTGTCACTTCCTTTTGTGTTAAACTTTCTTTCGAAGCTGCACGAGTTAATCTCCTCGGTGTCAATGAAGGAGAATCTCTCGATTGAATTGACTTTCTTCTTGACTTCAACGACGTTTTTGATGTTATTGTGTCCGTTTCAGTTTCAGGTGTTTGTGATGTTCGACTTTGTGACAAAGTTGGCGTCCCTGATGATCTTCTTCGTTGTGACGCTTCACTCCCATCCCCTGATAATCGCGACTTACTTCGAGTCGAACGAGTTGTTCTCGTCGGTGTCACTGGTTGCGGCGATTCAAGAAGATGCGATTTGCTTCGTGTCAACACGCCAGTTGAAAAGAATTGTTCACCAGATTCTTCTTCAATTTTCTCCAACATTTTCTCTTTCAAAATTCGTTTTGGAAGTTCACGATCTTCAGTTGATGATCTTTGTGATCGACTTGATGACCGCGGTGATGACGGTCCACTGCTTGGAACTGATTTTCCTCTTGTTTGTCGAACATTAAATTGATTTTTTGTTTCTTCTTCAACTTTTGGTGGTTCTTCGACTTCTTCTGTTGTCACTTCCACTGTCAATTCTTCTTCAATTATCGCTTGATCCAAAACATTTGTTTCATTCTCATCTGGAGTTGTTGTGACATTTTCAACTGCGGTTGTTGTCATCACAACACTTAGCGTTTCCCTCTCACTAATTGACATGATAATTCCATCATTTAGTTCATCGCCAGTTGTACTCATGAATGACAAATCTTTCTCTTGTTCATCAACTTCCATTGCCTCATTTTTCTCTTGAATTTCTTCAATTCCGATTGATTCAGCAGGTGGTGTCAGATTTTGTTCTTTATCCTGAACTTTCACTTCAATTTCAGTTAGTGCAACAACTTCTTCATATTCTGGTGATGCAATTTCCTCTTCATCATTTGCTTCTTCTTGTTCTTGTTGTTTTTCAACATTTTTTTCTTCAATATCATAAATAAGATCAAACATTTCTTCGTTCTGATCAACAAGATTAACATCTGATGATGGCACGAGTTCTGTTAAATTGGAACTTTCTAGAATTCCTTCATCAGTTCTTGACAAAGCACCAAATGAAGGCAAAGCAGCAGCAGGTTCTAGTGCTGGTGGTGCTGAAATATTTTCATTCTTCTCTTCATCAGAACTGCTGCTGTCCAAACAAATCACTTCATCGACATTCTCAGCTTCTTTTCCTTCACTTTGACTTGTCGAAGAATCGTCGTCGTCATCATCAAGATTAACATCGCCGTATTCATAATCAACATTCTCACTGCTTCCCTCGTAATCACTATGTTCAGGAAGTTCTTCTTCCTCAAAATGTTCATCTTCTTGTTCTTCATCTTCGTCTGATGCAACGACGTTCTCAACTTCCGAATTTTCCTTCGTTTTTTCCTTTTGAACTTCTTGCTCATCTTCGTCAGTGTCATCACTCCAACTGTCAGATTCATCGCCGTAATTTGGTGGAAGAATTGATTTCCTTTCATAATGATAAATTGATTTATCATTCTCACGTCCGATTGTGTCATCTGGATAATCATCATCGATATCATCGTCGTCATCATCATCATCATCATCATCGTCATCACTTGTTGATTCCTTGCGAACATTCTCAACAACAGCAACATTTGGTGGATCTTCATTTGGAGTTGTTGATCGACTTTTAATTGATTTTCTCGGTTTTGGACCGTCAAGCGGCAAATTTTCAATGATTAATGATGCTGATGTTGTTGCTTTAAGTTCTGGCGATTTTCTAGGCGATTTCCCAGGCGAATAAAAAGCTTCAGTTGACGACTCCATCACTTCGTCATTAAACGAAGTGTCACGTGAGTCAGGAAGTGCTGCAAATGTTATCGACTTTACCGATTTATTGTCATCACATAACTCACTGAAGCGACTTGGAGTTGGTGAAACACTTCCACGACATGAACGCGTTTTTAAGATCGAATGTGGTGTTGGTGGACATTTGTCGATGATTTTGCTGTTTGGTGGCGTCTTTTTAAGAACAATTGGCGTTGCCAAGAAGTTTCCAAATGTCTGAACACGTTCCGGTGTCATTTGACTTGAATCTCTTCCATCTTTCTTTTTACTTTTCTTAACGAAACTAAAGTTTGGCTTCGTTTCTTTGAAGATCGTTAAATTATTAATTCTTGTGTCGGCATAACTAATCGACGATCGTTGTTCATCAATTCGTCGCTTTTTCTGTCGAGGTGCTTCAAATTCTTCAGTTTTTCCTTGCTCTGCTTCCTTTCGTCTCTTCCCATGTTCATTAACATCTTGCGATGCATAATTTGATGACAAATCGAGTTGATTGAGTGTTTGTTGTTTATATTCAAATATTCCAAGCTTTGGACTGCCCATAAACGGAAGTTTTTGCACATCTTTCGGTGATTGTGAATCATAAGCAGCTTCAGCAATCGATTGAACGCATTTCTGATAAATGTCGTTGTTTGCATTGCATGGCGATTGAATTAAACTGACGCTTAATGGAAGTGGCGAATCTTTCGCGGTTCTCAAATGATCGACATCTTGTTGTGGACTCATCATTGTTGTAATTCGTCTCGTTGTTGATTCCATTGAAGCATAATAAGCATTGAGAACTTGTTTTGTCGGTTCGAGATTGACATTCGGTTCATTCCCATATGACTCGACTAATTGCGCTGCTTCAAGGAACTTCGAACGTTGCAATAAAAACACAAAATGCGTATTTAAGTGACTCAAGTCATTCAAACTCTTCAAATATTCCGTCAGAATTATTTCTTCATCCTCTGTCAATGCCAAATCCAACAACTGCTCATAACTTGGTGAATTAAGAATTCTTTCAAATAATTTCTCCAACAATTCACGATCACCATTCGCACGTTGAACTTTCAAAGCTTCACTTATCAAATTATTCGCTAAAAGTGTCAACATTTCCAATCGCGTTGAAATTTGATTACCAGGACAACGAAGCGCTCTCAAAGCTAAACTATTTGCATCTTGTTTAAGTAAAGCGTTGATGAGAAGTTCACGTTGCCAAACTGGCAAATGTTTGTCATGAGAAAGTGGCGAAATGAGCTCTTCAACTGCTGTTATTAAATGTTCATTGTCTAAATTCCAGAACGCTTGTGTGCGTTTAATCAAAGCAGGATTCATTTTGAAGACAGCTGGAAATTTAATTAAATTCCTTACGATGCTTCCATAAATTCCGTCACATAAAACCTTCGTAATGTCCATAAAGAGATAAACAAAAATCACGTGTTTGCTTTGAATGGAGATTTCCGGCACGAGAAGTGTTCGAAGTAAAGCTTGAATTGATTTCGGTGGATAAGTTCCAGTTCCACCCCAAATCTCGCTTAATTGCTTCTCAGCTTTGCACTCACGTTTGATGAATGCATCGATGAAGAGAAATTCTGAATTGTCGTCAAACTTCTTTCGTTGTTTATTGTAATGTGCGTTGATTCTTCGATATGGATAAGGAACAATAAGAAAATCGTCGGACATGTCGTGATCACGTCGTTGTTGATCATTATCGAAGCCTTCAGGCAACAAACCAACATTCAACAACCATTGCAACACTTCTTGGTAATCTGAAGCCATTCGAATTGTCTCCGATTGTGTCTGAAGTTGAAGGAAAATATTGTCGGGAATAAATTGCCGATAATCTCTCAAAATGATAATCAATAGATCGGAAAGTGTTCGAAGTTGTTTGCAACACTGCGACAATTGTTTTTGTGTCCCATAATCGATTCGTTGTTCGGAATAATCGAAAAGTGGTTGACATAAATGATTGCAAACATCTTTGATTGAGCGTACACGATTCCAAATCCAATCAGTGAGTGTTGACAAGCCAATTCCAACTGAGTTGTCTCTTCCCAAATAACTTCCGTCGGCCCATGCGTTCGCACATTTTTTCAGAAATCCATTAAAGTTGTATTCGAGTGCAACTGACAAGAGAAATTCACGTTTCTGTTCGATCGGCGTTGCGACATTGTAAATGATGTCAGTAAATTGTGGAACGATGGCGACTTGAAGAAGTTCTTTGAAGTAATAACTCGGCTCGAGAATGGCTTGCGGTCCTTTCAAGTTAAACTGTTGCAGTGCAATGTTCTGCAATCCAAACCAACGGAAATGAGAAAATTTGTCATTCTCAAGCACACAAACATCAAAACTTAAAGAATTTGGATAAAAATGTTCTTCGGGTCTTAAAATGGAGTTGAATGGAAACACTGAAGTGTCATTGACGATGACATCAAGTGCAGTACACGTTGGAATCTCGAAAACTGCTAAATAATTTGATTGAATCCGCCAATCGCCGACATTCGGCATTTCTTCTTTGTACCATTGATTAAGATCGAAGACAACAATGTCAGTGTTTTTACTTGTCGGCGATGTCCATGCGAGAATGTTTAACGTTAAAACTTCTTCTTCATCTTGTGTCAAACGGCGAGTTATTGCACGACAGCAAATTGGAAAAGTTTCCTTCACATAAATTGGCATCGTCAGTCGAACAGAACATGAACGAAAATCTTCATAAATGCCATCAATCTTTGTATCAAACATTAATGAATGCATCACAGCAATTGCACCATTTCGCGATGAATGGAAAGCCCAAACATAGACGTGACAACGTGGATCGTCGTTCGGTTCGAGATACGAAATGTGAGTTAGTGGCGAATGATTGTTTGGTGGATAAGCCAGATGGAATGGTTGAAGACTTGAAAGGTCGTAAAACACTAATCGACCATCTTCCAGTCCTACAGCCATTGTAAACACATTCGGCATACAAAGAATCGACAGAACTGGACTCGAATCATTCAACACGTCGAGTTGAATTGAGAAAAATAATTTTTCTGACATTCCTTGTTCAGGTGTCGACGAGATTCGATGTTGTCTGGCAATTTCTGATTGTTCAACATTAGCAAGAATATTCACGCATTGAAATATTTTTGAATCGTAACTTGGTGATGTTGCAATTTCTGGAAAGAATTAAAATTGAATGCTTGAAGACTTCAAACTCGAAAATTTTCTTACTTACCACGAGTATTTTTTGGTATGATGATATCAACTAGAAAAAGCTTTCCCTGATCAGTTCCAATAGCTAGTGTACCATTAAAATGTCTCAGAACACTTCTTTTACAACAACCTTCAACGATGTAGCGACAACAAGTGATTCGCTCACAAAAATCCATCGAACCGAGAATCTTCGAGCCATGAACACAGAAAATGCTGATCATTCCTGCACTGGCATCACTGGCTGTGAATTCTAAAGCTACAGCTAAGATACAAGTTCCTTCTAAATATGTGATTTCTTCAACGCAGGTAATAACGCAATCTCGACTTCTGAAAAAGAAAACAAACAAAAATTAATTAAGGTTAGCTAAGCAGATTCAACTTTTAATTGTGAAATTCCTTTACCCATGATTTCTATTGAAGTTATAGAATGCTATTCGTTCTCCTGTTTCTGTGGATAATATTTCCAATGATGAATTTTGTACAATCCAAGCATATTTTCCTCTTTTTATAAATCCCGCTAAAATAAAAATGACAAAATAATAAAATCTTGACATGAGTTAAAATTCTTTCGATATTCAACCTTGTCCTAGTGCGAAATGTGAATCGTCTATTGAATTTTTAATTCCAACATGATTTTTTAGATTCAACTGTAACTTATCTGAATACATTTTTATAATTTAAAGCCAAATTTTTTATTTTCCTTTTTTTGCTGTTATTGTTGCCTATAAATCCAAAAAGTTTCATTTTCTTTCAGTTCATGTGCGTTCAGTTTGCTTTGTTCACTTCATTTCAGTTCAATATTTTTTCACAAATCGTCAATAATGTTCACAACAAAAAGATTTTTTTCTCAAACTTGCAGATACCTTGCACGTTTCAAAGTTTATGGACCGGAAAATCCTAACAGAAACAGAGCTTATGTTGAGTCTTTAGCAGAATCTCAAGATGGGACAGCATTTTTTGCATGGCATCCGAAGAAAGAAGTTCCATATGAATTCACGAGGCCGCTTCCAACAAAAATTGAACAGAAAAGTCAATCACTATTGAAAGAACAACAAATTGAGAAAGCTAAATTAGCATGGAAACATAGCCACCCAGACTTTGCACGAGAAGAATTAGCTCGACTGACTTTTACCACAAAACATCGTTGGTATCCAAGAGCCAGAGATAAGAAACATAATTTTAAGAAAACTCTAATGGACCGTAAATATCTTTAAAGGTTGTTTTATTACGAGATCAGTAGTTGTTAAAAGAAATTAGAAAATAAACCAGCAACAAAACTTCTTTATTCAAATCGTTTCTTTTTTAAAACATTTCCAAGTATGTCAGAAATGTTGGAATTGCCAACTCTCTCTTGAGTTCTTGTCCTACCACTTGTCATTGATGATGTCGATGCTTTCAAGTTACGATGTTGTGGAAAACTTGGCATTAGTTTAGGATCAGCAGGTAATGGTGCTTCTTTGAAGTAACTTGATTGAAGACATTCTACAGCGGTCGCTCGCTTCATTGGATCGTACATGAAGAGAAAGTTCAGCAATCGAAGACCAACTTGAGACAAATATGGAAATCTTGTCTTTAAATTATTGTAAGGTTGTTGCCTTAAATTGAAGTTCTGAAGAGCTGGTAAATCTTTGAATCCTGGCCAAATACTTTCGCTTGGCGTCCCCAACAAATCCACAATCAAATTTATTTGAGAAATCTCACTGGTGCCTGGTAGAAGCGGTTTGTGTGAGAGAAGTTCACCTAAAATGCATCCCACAGCCCACATATCAATTGCCGTTGATTGATTTGGAGATCCCAATAAAAGTTCTGGTGGCCGATACCTTGAATTGAAATTGAATAAATATATTAAGGATTGCGAATAATTAATAATCTATACTCACCAAAGTGTTACTAAGCCTGGGGTCATTGACTTTTGTGGAACGCTGAAAGTTCTCGCTAAACCAAAGTCAGCAATTTTCAGACATCCTGTGTCGGTCAGAAGTAAATTGCTGACTTTAATGTCTCGATGAATTATATAATGTCCATGCAAATATTCAAGACCACGCAGAAGTTGCATTATTATGCATTTAACTTCTGATTCCGAAAAAGGTTTTTCAAGATTATCCAAAAGTGATGCGAGATCTTGTTCACAATATTCCATCACTAAAAAGATTTTTTCCAGCTGTTCGCCAACCACAACCTCTTTGAGATCCACTATATTCTCATGTTTACATGACTTAAGTATTGATATCTCTCGAAGACAAGCTGGAATATAAAATTTCATTGAAAATTTCTTCCAAAAATGTAAATTTATTAATTCTGCTTTACCAACTGGAAATCCATCGCGAAACAAATCTCGATCCACTTTCACTTTCTTCAAAGCGTACTCTTTCTTAGTCTTTTTATCACGCACACGATAAACAACACCATATGTACCTTGACCAAGCATATTAAGCTTTTCATATTCCTCCACTGACCGACAAGGATTTGTCTGAAAATAAAAACAAAATTATTTCATGTTTTTAAATGAAAATCCTTTGACCTTACAATATGTCTGTCACTTATTTCCTGTAGTTTTTTAGTTTGGAAGTTAAGAACGAATCCTTTCTTTCTGATTGGCTCACTCCAATCTGTCATTTTGATAATGAAGAATTTTTCGACCAATTTTCCTTACATTTAACGGAGTGCGTTTAGTAAAGTTTCATAAACGCCGGTTGAACGGAATTTCCAAAGACTAAAAACAAACAAATGAAATTTTTAAATTCTAAGTAAAAGAAATAATATTATAAGAAAATGGTTCTCTGTACCTTTTTTCTCAACGGCCATTGCCGCTTTGGGAGTAAATGTGTCAATGATCATATTGATTTAAAGTGAGTTGCATTAGTAGCATAAGAATTTAACTAAAGGTTTTTAAATTTATCAAATAATTTCAGGACACTTTTGAAAACTGAAGTTGAAGCAGCTATCAATGGCAAACAATGGCTATTATCTTGTTTTGGACCTTTCAAAGAAAGTGCTGTGCTCCCTAATTTTATTCCTGATAGGTCATTTGAGGTGAAAAATGAAATTCTTAAAATAACTTTAATTAAATTAAATTTCTGTTTTAACAGGAAGTTCGTTTGAGTTTCTTAGAAGCATCAAAGAATGGAACTGCACAGCAGCACGTTAATGAGTTGATTGCTCAGTATAATGATAGTGTAACGAAGTTAAATCAATTAAAAATGGCAACTCCAGACACAATTCAATTAGTGGCAAATATTTACAATCAGTCTGTGAAACCAGATCAAAAGAAAACCACGTCATCAACAGCAAATGTTTTTGCTGTCTCCAACACTACATCATCACCTCAGCAACAGATAAATCCATTTCAAACAAGCAACATCTTTGGAGGTTCTCAACAGCAAGCAACGGCAATGAATGCTGGAAGTATTTTTGGGAGTTCAACTTCCAACAACCCATTTCAAAGTTCTGCTCAAAGCAACATGTTTGGAAGTGCCAAAACGCAAACATCACCAGCAGCTTCAAATTTCTCTTTTGCTTTAAATCAACCAGCAGCAATCCAACCAACACCACAACAATCAATTTTTGGTTCTGTTGCTCAACCAAATCAACAAACAAGTTCAATCTTTGGTTCTGCGAATCCAATACAGCAACAAACTGGATCATCAATTTTTGGTGGCCAACAACAACAGCAACAACAACAAACTCTTGGACAAACAAATACATTTGGGTCCATTTTTGGACAATCTCAACAGCCTCAACAACAACATACTGCGTCGTCAACTTTTGGTTCATCAATGTTTTCTCAACAAACGCAAGCAGCACCACCAACTGGACTGTTCAGTTCAGTTCTTTCTCAACCGATTCAACAGCAAACTAATCCATTTTCTCAACCGACAACAGGAAATATTTTCGGACAATTTAATCAATCACAACAGCAGCCGCAAGCAGTACAGCAAAATGTTAACCTATTTGCCACACCACCAAGTGCAAATCAAACACCAAATGTTTTTGGCATGCAACAACAACCACAACAACAACAACAACAGCCATCAGCACCGACAGGAAACATCTTCCAAATCCAACAGCCAAACCAACAACAACAGCAAACTTTTGGCGGAAATCCTTTTCAAACTCAACCACTAAAAATCGATGACAATATTTATTCAAAACCTGAAAACTTGACACCAGATGAATTAAAAGCTTTCGAAGCTGATTCATTCCAATTGGGAAGAATTCCTTTAATACCCCCACCGAAGCATCTTTGTACATAAATATTTTTTTTTTGAATAAAATAAATCAATAAAAATTGAAAAAGAAATGTCTGTGACTGTCATAAAATATTTTCACTTAGGAATGGTCATTTGTTATCAGCACGTGGTTGATGTTTATGTCAGCATAAGCTGCATAATTTCCAGCACATGTGAGAAAGGGAGAAGAAAGATAAACAATGAAATGCATCTGGAAAATATCCTTTCCAGTCGAACATCTGTTTCCTTGTATACACACAAACCATGAAAATCGATAGACGGAAAAACAGAAATACTTTGAATGTGTTGAGTTTTTCCTACTGCGATCTGATGTTTTCCAGATTTTTCCTCATTTTCTCGTGTGCTTTCATTCCGGCCAGTTCGCTTTAAAAATCAGTCTTAAAAAAGTATCAAAGAATGACTTGTGATGCTTACAATGTATCACGTTGTGTAATTTCCTACAATTTTATGGATGTTTTGAAATTTTAAGAAAGTTTTAAATAAAATCAACTCGAAGTGAAACTCTAAAATTCTTCTTTTTGTTTTTGGCTTTTTGAATATCAGTTGAAAAATTATTTAGATAAAGAATTGAAGAAAGATTTATTTTCCGCGAGAGAAAACTAAAAGAATTTGCATATTGATGAAATTGTGAAATAAATATTTATATCAATTTAGAAAATCGACGAACAACAAGTGATTCATGTTGTTGATTTTGTATTTAATGCTGTGGGAATTAAATGAGATGGTTTTATTAAAAAACTTTTAATTCGGTGAGTTTGAAGTTTAATAATACTTTTTGTGTAATTTTTTTTTGTCATGATTTAAAAATAATTTATAAGCTTAAAAATCAACACAGGAATGAAAGTTCTCTTTGAGTTGAAACTTTAAAGGAATTTGTTTAAAAATTGGCAAAGAACTTCCAACTATCTCAGTAAGGATGATAAATAAAGTTGTCAAAGTATGTTTGCAGCTGGTAACTTATCCCACTTATTTTTTGTGAAGAACTTTAGTTGGGCATAAGAGAAGTAAAAAGATAAAAATGCTTTCAGTTGTTGGCAATGGCAAGATCTTGGTAAAAGCTATTTGCAAGTTTGGAATTTTGAACTTAAAACTTTGTCTCTTCTTCATGGCCACAATGATTTACGTAATAAATTCCTGAAATCTTATCCGATTTAATTTATCTTCATCGAATGGGAAGTCAAGTCAGAAATCCGATTTCCATTAAACAAATGAATATTTGAAAGGAATGTTTTCACATAGCTTCGTTCTTGATCATCATTTGGATACCGAAAGAAACCCTTTTCAAAAAAGCTCAATTTCTTTCTTACTTTTCCTGTAGGAAAACATAAATTATAATCCATTTTTATAAGCTTAGTGATCCATTTCTGCAGGGAAAAAAATTGTTTAAGAGCTTTGTTGCTAAATTAATATCTGAAGAGAATTTCGTTTCGGCATCATAATTTATGCAAGAAGCGGAAAACGGTTAAAGAATCTTTTTCTTTTAATTGGGATAACATTGCTTTGTTGAGTTGATAAATGTTTAAACAGCTACTTAGATCTATGCTTAGACACATTCTACGAATCTTCCTTCCCCACCTGCTGTTACTTGACAAGATCCATATCTTAAAAACTGCTTCTATCACGTAGACAAGCGTGGGATGCCACTTTCCATTTGCATAAATTTTTAAGTGTTCTCCATCCTAAATTCGATACTTTTTTCTTCTTCTACAATGATGAGTCGTTGAAACGTTTTTATATTTAAAGATGGAGTGAAAAATCCATAAAACATTTCCCATTCTGAATCGAAATGAAAAATAATATGAACTTTAGAAATTCAAATCATGTGTAGGATTTCAACATGAAACGCATCACATTGAATAACTTGAAGTTTCATGTTGTTTGAGATGGCAAGTTAAGGAAATTCATGAAATATTTTTTCAAATCATCTTGAATCGGTCCTTTTAAACGTCCCTCGTCTACCTTTAATGCTTTCAATGATTTGTTTGCTAAAGTATCGTTTATTTCCATCGGAATCACAAATTTGATGATTGAGGCGGAAGAATCAATGGAAGAAGTTTCCCTCCCAACCTTATTTATCTCCTTACCTTTCCCACTTTCATTTACTGGAATGAAACGAAGAAAAAAAAAAGAATGAAACTTTCGCAATTGCCATAAAAANGTAGGTTAACCGAGTTTCTTCGTTTCGGTTACTAGGTTAACCGGAATCTGAAAAATACCGGTTAATTAACATCTATACTCCCAACCTTATTTGTCTCCTTACCTTTCCCACTTTCATTTACTGGAATGAAACGAAGAAAAAAAAAAGAATGAAACTTTCGCAATTGCCATAAAAAGACATTAAAGAAGAGATAAAAAATTTGAGTCTATAAAATTTCCATAAACCTCTCTAGAAATAAAAAAGAAATGTGAAAAACAACGACGTTTAATTTTTTTTTCTCCATCGCACCTTACATAGACACCGGTAAAATGTCAATGTCAGGTAAAGGAAGAAAAGCTTAGCTTCGAAAATATTCCCTCAACTGTCATTGTGGTCTTGATTGTTAAGGATATTTTTATAAATTCTGTTAGATTGTTACTTAAAATACTTAAGAGAAGGAAAACATTTAAAATAATTCCAATGATTGACGTTTTTCTTTTATGTTTACTGTCACATTAGACGACTTGTGGAGCTTTTAAATTATTTAGCCTCAAAGAATGCATGACACGAAAATTTACATAAACATCGACTTCTAAATATGTTTTTCATCGTAGCCCGCCTTGTTGATGTCTTCGTTTCTTAAATGTATCAATTCCGGGAAAATAAAACTTTTAAGACATCTTCAAATTCTTGTTCAAAGTTTACATAATATGAAGTTGCTGTAAAATATTCGCTATTTGTTTATTCTGAAATACGAAGCGAAATTGAAATTCTGTTTTCGATTTGTTAGCTGGAAAAAAAGGAAGAATCAAAAGTGGGTGGTTGAAAATGTAAAAGGAAACTTTTCTTTCATCCAAATCGATATTTCTTTGACACATTTTTTTCTGCCGCAATTGAATATAAAGTTGCTAAATTCGTCTGCCATTGTATGAAATGAACATCTAACTTCACACATGTTGACGTTGATGTTAAAACATTGAAACTTTACACGAGAAAAAAATGGAGGAGAAAAATCCACAATCGAAATGGCTTTTGTCGGTAACAACAGAATGGAAAAGCGAAAGCAAACTCTCAAATATTTATTTTTTGTCGTTTATTCTTACTGAGCGAACAATCAAATCATCTGTAAGTTTTTTGTTACTCGGCAACTGTGAGTAAAGCATCAGGATGGTCTCTTTGTCGTCAGACGTAACAAAATCGAATCTTCATTGATTGAAGGAGGGGACAACTCACTGAACAACTCTCGTTGAGAGATGAGTGTGTACTCAACAACTTGAAATATAGCTTTGATTGAAAAGCAGATTCGGTCTTAATCGTGAATCAAGTTTCGCATGAAAATATTTACAAACAGAACTTCCTGTAATACTTTAAATGAAATTCTTCTCTTAACTTTTAAAGGTACAAAAACGTTTCCTATTTAAAAGTTTCATTCACAAGGGAAGTGATAACATGACAATCTCTAAAGTTTGATGTTCTTTATAAATATTTTTAGACATGAACATCATCACTGAAACTTTTTCTCTTCTTAAAATTAGCTTTCTTGTGCCTATTTTCAATGTTTTTCTTCTTTCTTCCTGTCTTGTTTTTGAAGATGACGCATTTCCTTTTCCTGTAAAAAATGAAAAAAGAAGGAAAAATCACAAAACTTATTTTGTCTTTCATGATGACAATAAAGGAATAAAAGAAAGGGAGCGAAAAGAAAAATCAATGAAATGCTTTGCAGCTATTTAAAGCTCCCACGATTCATCTACGAGGATGAACAAAGATACGTTTCAACGCACAAACAACACGATTTTCATCTCCATAAACTTGGAATCCCTTTTCGTCATTTTTTAGGGTGGTTTGCGGGTTGGTTGGCTGAAAGGTATGAGAATGAATAGAAGAGTTGGAAGAAAGAATTTGTCATCATTGTGTTGAGCTTTGCTACACTTTTTATACCAAAAGTGACACGATTTTATAATCTTTTAATGGAAGAAGCCGGAAAGTGATGACACGAATTTGAAGGGATCGTGGAGTTTATTTAGGCGACAAGAAATTCTTCCGCAACAATTTCTAAAGACACTTGAAAAGAGCGACAACATCTCACTTCATTTATCATTCCTTCTATTTATTTAGAGCAATTTACATTTTTTTATTCTCACCATTTCACTTCATCAAATGATTTTTTATCTTCTTGTTGTGAGTGGGAGTTGTATAAGAATAAGAAAGAAAGCGACGAGATGGAAAAGGATTTGAAAGCATTTATGTAAATGTGCAGTTATTCTTGATCATTTTATGTGAGTATTCACTTTTGTATCATCACGGAAGTTCTTTCATTCCTTCCATGAAGACAAACTTTTCCACGAAGAATTTGTAATTTTACTGTTTCTTGAGAAAATATTTTGAGATGACATGAAAGGAACAATAAATGTAGAAAATAATATGAACATAGATTCTTGTTACTACTTAAATGTCACAATGAAAAGGAACTTAAAGTCAAGATGAATAAGAAAGTCTTGACAAATGTTGACATTGTTAAGAATAGAATTGCACTTGATTTTCCTTTTTTCTCTCCTTCTCCAACTTCATCATTGTTTGAACCTGCAAGCATCTTAACACGATTGGCTTCATCCGACAAGAAAATAATTCTCAAACAATAAAGCTTAAGCTGCTTTTCAAGATTTTTATAGTTTCTTTGAAATGTGTGTGGGTGGGAGGAAGTGAATAGACAATTGTTTATGACATTACACCATGACAGCAATTTCTATAGCGTAAGTCGAAAGCTTTTCAAGGCAAGACATGTTGCAGTATTTCATATAAAATTCACTGAATAAAAAACTAAAAATAGTGAAGAAAAGTCGTGATCTGAATCCATTTCTTGTTCTTCCAAACTCATCTCAATTTTTTCTTCCCCACAACTGCAGAACAAAAGAAATAATTTACCTTGGGTTAAGGAAACAAAAGAGAATAAAATTGCGGCAAACTTCACCGCAATGCTAAGTAAAAGTGTAGGAGATGAAATTGGATTTGTTATAAAGACGATTCTTTGTCTTCTTTAGATTTCTTACATACATAACTTCAGTAAAATTAGCATTTAACTCAATTAAAATGGAAATTCCGAGGGTTTTGTAAAAGTTTTAACAGGAAAAGTTTTGCATATATATTAAAAGCATTCGAGGACATCAATTCGCGTGAATCAATTGCATTTATGGAAATTTATCTCGCTTTGACAAATAAAATTAATGACTTTTTTTATCTTTATGTTCAACTTCAATTAGCAAATCGACATTTCTCTAATTTCTTCGTTCTTTTCGTATTTTTTTTATTACAAATTCATAAAATTTCCTAAACGATAATGTGACAGAAATCCAGTAATGATCATCATAACAAGGCGTCAGAAGAAAAACAACATCGCATGTTTACGACAGTACATGAAAACAAGCAAACAAAAATAATCGCGTCAACTTCCAACCATTAATCTTGTAATCAATTTCCTTTCCAGTCAAACATATTTATTTACATCGCATGACTAAAAATTCAAAGTTTTCTAAGGCCAAATAAAAGCTGAAAAGCTTTTCAATTAATTTCAATTCATTCTTCTATTCTTCAGTCATTTTTCTCCTTTTTCCCCCGTTGTTTGTGTCTTTATCCAATCCACCCGCATCAAGATAAATAAAAACTTCGATGTTAATCTCTTTTGAAGTGAAAAACGAGTGAAAGACGCAAGTGGGAAATCAACCCTTAACATTAACTTTCTAACAATCAAGTTGAAACGAAAAGAGGATGAAATCAAAATACTCGCTTTCTTGAAAAGGAAACAAGGAACAAACATTCATTCAGTCATTCTTTCTTTCTTCCTTGATCCCTTTTATCATTCGACTGAAACGAAATGATTTTATTTTTATGCTAAAGTGTCATTGAAATGATATCTAATCAAAAGTCTACATATATGTATTTAAATTAAACCTACTTACACATAAGCTAAGCGGATTAAAAGCGTGAAAAGTTTTGAATCTTTTTTTAGATATTTGACGACTGCAAAAGACGTTTCGATGTCAAAATTCTTTGAAATTTTTATCCCGAATTTATATTTCAGAAACATGCAAGGAAGGAATTTCAATTTAATGCTTAAATTACAAAACAAAAGTGTGGGAGGGAAGAAATTAATTAAATTTTCACGTTTTGCAGTGTTTGTGTGTCGAGCAGCGTCTCAAATTGATTTAAAATTCAGTAATCGAATTTGATTCTCATGATAAACTGGAATTTAATGGCGTGAAAAAGATGCTAAAACATCTATTGGGAAATATCTTTTGTGCTTTACAAGATGAAGTTAAAACTAAATCATGAGAATGAAAAACTTTATCAATCCTCATGACATTACGAAATTGATAGATGGAAAAGGGAAATGAATCAATGATACGACGACATGAAACTTTTCCCACAAAAGAAATGAAATGAGAGAGCAGGAAAAAGTTTATTTAAGCTTCAACTAATTTAAGACGTAAATTACTTGTGATCGATTAAGTTACATCCTGCTGGGTGCGGGGGTGGGTAGAAAATTTTATTGTTGTGAGTCAAATGAAAAGTTCTCGTAATGAAAATATCCGACAGCATAAGAAAACTTTCTAAGAATTCAATGAGTCGAACGAAAAATCTGTTTACGATTCGTTGAATGGGAAGAGAGATTAAAGTGCAATAAGTAAATAAAGATTTCGTGAAAAGAACAAAAATCAATTCGATGAAGACGATGGAAAAGCTTTTTCGAATTCATCGTAGCTTCGTAAGTCATTTCCCTAATGTATAAACTCAGTAGAAGAGAATAATAGTTTTCCTGACTCAAATCATCCTAACAACTGAACAACTGTTCAGCAGACAAGAAAATTCTTTGTCGAAAACTTTCAACAATACGAAAGAAGCGCAACTAGGTACATACTTTTCCTCCTTTAAACATTTTTTGGGATCCACAAAAGATTTCAAATATAAACTTGATTACACGCTTTGATTCAACTGTAAATCTCTCTCACTCGTTCTCTCTAAGAGAAAAGGAAAGAAAGAAGAAAAGATTAATCGTGGAAAGTCGTGGAGAGATTTCCGTAATCAAATATTCGAAAAGCATAAAGAAGGCACCAAAACTATTTTCTATCTAAATTAATTAAATTCTTGGGCAACATAATTCAGAGTGATAATTGAAAAAGTTTCTCTCTTAAAGCTTCTTTTCAAGCCCAAAATAATTCAATTGAAGTCTTAAGGAAAATCCTTTTCTTCCCCTTCTCCATGTTGTTGTTAATATTTGAATTTAATACGAGAGGAAAAATTTATCATCCGACATTAAATTGCATAAAGTCGACGATAATTGGTGTTGTATAATGCCAACGAATTGGAAGCATTTCTTTTCTTTCATTCCCAGCTTTTACCAAAAACTTTTATTGTAGTCATAAATATGAATGAAATTTTCTTGGTATAAGCGGAAGATTTTCATTACCAACAGGAGAGCAAGAAGAAAAAATATTTAAATGAAAGGAAACGATGTTTTCTTACTATTAAAGCTATTGAATGGAAAAAAAACTTTTCGCAAACAAATTCCAAAGCTTGTTTTACCATAACAATGCTTTAAATATTTATTTATGTTTAAAGAAAATTATTAAGGATCGTTTTGTTCCACCCACGAGTTTTTGCGATCATTATTATCATCTTTATGGTTTAATTTATTTTAATACTCATTAATTATAATCTACGGAAAAGAAAATTCAATTTTACAACATGTGATTTTTCTTTTAATTTAATTAAGCTGTTAATTAGCTTCCTTTATTCTCAGTAACATTAATCGAAACTTCTGAATGTAGGAAGGAACGTGAATCGCTGAGAAATATTTTTCCATCATTTTCGCTAAGGGTTTCTTGATCAAAAATATTATTAAACGATAAACAATCAAAATTGTGAATTATTTATTGTTTATTTGCGTTCTTGGTAGAAAACGTAGCAATAAATTTCACTGCATTTCCTTCGGTTGTAAATAAATTTCCCTTTAAAAGCTACAAGGAGTGCAATGCAAGCACATTTCTCATAATTTATGAAGTAATTTTAACAAAGAAAATTTTGGGTTTGGGTTGTAAGACTTTTAGTTATTTTCATCCTGCACCAAACATTTTAAGCTTTTTCATTATCACTTCTTACAAGATTTCACCCTTTGACACTCATACACACACAAAACAAGCAACTTTTTATAATTTTGGAAAATGAAAAGTTCGTGGAGGGTGAAAGGAACAAAAAAATAAGAAAATTAACAAGAAAAAGTTGTTCTTGTGGAAAATTCAAAATTGGATTTTCCTTCTACATTCTTCCAATATTGGAGACATTTTCATACGAGTAGAGAAGACATTTTAGTGTCACCATCAGGTTTTCGTCACGCTTCGAACTTGATATGGAAGAGGAAGTGTGCAATATGAGAAAAATGTAATTTTTCTGCTTGAAAAAGTGAATCCTTAGCATATGAAAATCTTGCAAGTGTTTGCTATGAAATGGCCTGAAGTCGAGATGTTGAAACTTGAGGGAACAAATGGCATTGTAAGCACGTAATATTTACTTTCATGCCATCGCAGTTTCTTTTATTCTTTATTTTATGTGTTAATCGTTGTAGCACACTTTACAATTTATCTGATGTCACTTCTACCTTTTGTAAGTTCATTTCATTCCGAGCATTCGAGCGTGAGCTTTCAACATTAAGAAGAAATCCTACCTGACTTTACACTTTTTTTTTCAAGTGACAATATCATTGCTTCACGTTCATGCTTTAACGTTACATGAGATTTCTTTGTGTGTTTAAATTCTTTTGTCTTTGTTCCTCGACAAATTAAATACTTTTTCATTTAAAATCTTAAGAACGTGTAACATTGCGTGACGCAATTTGATGTTAACAAGTTTACACTCAACACTTCGCTGTAAATGAATTTTTATCAACAAAATAAGAAGAAATTACACAAAATAAATCTTTTATTGTTAAATATTAAAAATGTTGCTCACAAAAATATTGTTCTTAATTTTGGTTATCAAATATTAGTCAAAAAATAGTGGAAACTTTGAAATTCATTTCGTTAAATTAAATAATAAAAAACAAAAAGTGGAAATTTTCACTCGGAACTTTCAAGTGGCAGTAAATTACATTTGCGTTTGAATTATCCATTAAAGCTTTCTTTAGAAAGGAAACAACAACATAGAAGGAAAATGGAATGTTTAATCTAAAAACTTGTCCAAAGCTTCGTAAACGTATTCGTAAACAATCATCATGATCGCTCCACCGGGTGCCAATCTCATAACTTTTGGTGTTAAGCCTTTGTAAAGTGCTTTAAATCCTTCTTCACGATAAACTGTTGCGATGGTTGGGAAAGTGGATTTGTATTTAACGACACCCGGTTGTGGTTGAGGACCTTGTATGCGAGACTTTGCCACATCAAAGGGAATGTTTATGACACTTCCTAATGTTCCCGACACAAAACCAATCGCTACTTTACGCAAGAATTCTTGGAACGGATCTTGATATTCTGGCACAATGTTTTTGACTGAATGATAGAAGCCAAAGTAGATCATGTTGAAAACACCATTTCGCCCAATTGTTGCTGACAATCCTCGATTTAATCCTCTCGAACCAATTCCATTCTCAGCGATGATTTGCCGAGTGACGCTCCATGTACTTGGAACTTCACCTCCTTTATTACGATTCGATTGTAAAGTGACTTTAACCATTTCGAAAGGATTCACAAGAATTGCTTCAAGAACACCTGCACCTAGACCAGCTAGAGAAAATGTCTGGAAATAAAAATAAATGAAAGTCTCGTTCAGCACATTAAGAGAGCTTTCCTCTTACCAAAGGTGTTGGCTTTTCATGCCCAAAGAGGAATAAAGGTTTGAGTTGTTCAAAAGTAAGAAACTTGACAGCACGTTTTGGTGTTTCAACGAGAATTGGAGGAAGGATTCCTTTATAAAGTGCAAAAATCCCTTCATTCCGAACCATTTTCTTTGCACAATCGAACACACCATGGTAGTAAACCTGTAATTGAAGAACCAGAGATATTTTGTAAAAAGTAAAATTGATATTGGGAAACATGAAATGAAACTCGTTGAAAATTTCAATTAATTCTGTTTTATGTTTGAAAAGAATCGACTAACATTGCTCCCTGTCTGAACTGAAACATTCGCTGTTTTTATTTGCAGCTGTAATCTTGTTTTGATTAAATCCAGTGGATGCATGATGCAAACCTCGATGAAACCTTTAGAAAAATACTTTTATGAACTGAAAACATTGAATTTTGTTTTAATAATTCACCTGCAGATCCACCAGCTGCTGTTTGCATACATGCTTGTTGAAAGAAACCTCTTTGCTTCTTATTATCAGACATTTCATCTACTCTTTACAATTCACAGATTGCCTTATCAATGAGTGATAACTTTCAAGATATCTTCAAAGTCAAATTTATTAAAATGCAATAGAAATGATTGGAGATTTAATTGAACTTAATGATTAATTGAAACTTAGTTTAAATATTAACAAAATAATCAAATTTTAAAATGCAAAAATCACAATTAACAATCAAATAAATTAAATTGATAAAAAAATAATTTTTAATTTTTTAATAGAATGTATCAATTCTCTCTCTATTGTGGATTATGCTGATTTCTCTCCCGGATTAAGCCGACACTTCGAATATTCAAACAAGTACTGCGGGTTGACATTACAAACACCCTCGAAAAGAGCTTTAAAAAGCATAATAACTTCTTTGCACTCAATTGCGGTTAATGTTGTTTATGATTTATTAAGTTTGCAAAAGGTTCTGTTTATATTGAAATCGATTTCAATCACATGCACATGAGAAGCAAGCGAGCGCCTACAACATGTAACTTTTATATTCCCTCTAGAATTTTACTTCGGAAATATTTAATGTACAATAAATTTTCTTTCATAAGTCTCTTTCACACTGCATATAATTTAGTTAAAGAAATTGTTAGCAATAACTTATAATGGATTTTCAATGTGAACACGCTAGAAACTTAATTTTAACTCACTGAACTGTAAATTTGAAATTACTTCATTGTTGCGAAGCCACTTGATTAATCTTCGGATATTTAAATTCCAACGTCGCCAATTTCTCCATTTTCTAATAAAAGATCGTAAGTATTGTGCTTTCACTGTCACGCTGTTGAAAATATTTTTACTTCCATTCCAACTCGTAGGAAATAAAATCTCGTTGTATAATTTTTCAATTGTTTGGAAAAATCATTTTGCGTGGGAGTAAAAAAAACGTGAAAGTTCTTTTTTCTATGTATTTTCAAACGACATTGACAATTTGTTGGTTTTGTCAGCAGTTTAGAGCAATGGTTGACTTCAATGTTCATACATATGCCAACTTTAATATCGAACAATAAATCAACCATGCATGTGGTGGAAGATATTGTTCAATAATTTATTAGATGTTTTGGGGCTTCCGCTCTCGATTCTATCAGAAAACATTTCGATCGCATTCCGAAAAAATGATGAGAACGTGATGGACATTGATAAATAAGGGATTTAATTCGTGCACGTTTTCTATTCGATCTCATATTTATAAATATATTTATTATTAATATTATGTATGACCAAGTGTAAGAGATAAAGTTCCTTCATTAAAATCATATCGAGCTTTACGAAAAAAGAACCTTTTAATTTGTTTTTGGCATTCTAATAACAAAATTCCATTCCAATGTTTGCAGAAACAAACCAAATTTAAATGTTTATGTTTGCAGAAAATCAGAGCAGGCAATTGAAACATAAAACCTCATAAAGCTGAAAAAGCATCGTTAACAAGAATTCCATTACTAAATTAGAGAATTTCTTCATATTTTTTTCTGGTTCATAATTTTGAGCACTCAAGTTGAGCCTCTTAAATACCTCAAAGTATCATAAACTAACAATTTATGTCTCCTTGTTCGTCGTGTTCCTAACATCAAGTGGAGATAAATTAAATGTCACTCTTCACTTTTTTATCGTGAGAGAGCTGAAGAAAATGGGAATTGCTACAGGAATAATTTCGCAAGTGAAAGTAGAACTTTCATCACCCCTTCTAAACAAACAGCAAAGTTTTTGTCTTCAACCAGACACCGCCATAAAAATTTCACTGAAAATGATGTAAATTTATTCGTCCCAGCGGAGCTCCTATGATGATAAGTCATGACAATGTTTTGAGTTGATGAGCACCCAATTTTCGTTCGTAAGGAGATGAAAGTTTCGTGTTTCACTTCAACATTTTTCAACACTCATAGCAACGCTCGTATGTCTTTAAACAAAATTCGAGGACGTAAATCAAGGAATCATAAAATGTAAGGGAAACGACAAAGATGGAGCATTATGCAATCAGCGTCAACTCACACAATGTGATACCAAACAGAAGTTGACATCCAGAAAAGAATTTTTATGATGCTACATCATGATTCGCTTCATGCACACAACTTTTTAATTTTACGTCTTTTTCTTTTATGTCGCATTCAAAATAAAAAGAAAAAAGAAGTTTACATCAACAATTTCTTACATTCCGAAAAGAAAGAAAAAGAAAATGACAGGAAATTTTAGAAAAGAAAGAACTTGACATTAACGAATAATTTCCTCTCAATTTTTCAAAGAAATTTTTCATTTTCCTTTATGATAAATTTGTAAAATTAATCAAAAAGAAAAAAGAAAAGAAAACAGAAAAGTTCATTGAAAAAACATGGTAATGGAAAGATTATGTAGTTCAATTTGCGCGTTTTATGAAGTAGATTAAAAGAAAGATGTAAAATAAATGATTGGTTAAATTTAGGTTTAACACGTAAGAAAGTTAGAAAGAAAGCTTAAACCAAGACTTGATTAAATGAATGATTTTCGTTGTATAATCTTACTTCCATTTAAGCACAAGTCCCTATTAACGATGCAGTGAATGAAATATAAAAACTCTTTTAACATTTCACCCTACAAAAGCAAGGAAATGAATTTCTTTTTCATTTTATAACCTAGCAAGACCGCAACGTTATCATGATCGTATTAATGTTGAAAGAGGCTTTTGTTTGTGAAGCTAACATTATATTTAATGTACAAATCCAACAGAAGAAAGCTTTTCAAATGTTACCGAGAAGGTTCCAGACTAAGTCCTACAAAGATCACTGGATAACACACAAAAAAACCATGGCTGGGCAAGGAAAACTGAGATAATCAACACAAAAAGAAAGACAGAACAAAAAAGCTCATATGAAAGTAATAAAAAAATCCCTTTTTGAGTTGTTTACTTCCCAATGGCTCGTGTTTCTTTTATTCTTCTTCGACTTTGGTGAGATGGGAAGATGAAGCAAAATAATCTCACCCACAATTTATTGCATATCGCTTCATACATAATCTCTAAGCCATTTTTCGCCCATTTCAAAGTGCTTCAAAATGTTTATTTTGATCCTTTCATAACGTTACCCTTCTAAGAAGAAAAAGGGTTTCTTAAATATTCATTTATATTTTTTATGTTCCTCTTACCAATTGATTATCATCACTAAGATGACTTCAAGGAAACACAATTAAAACTTTGTCTTCGTCAACATTTTAAGCCTTCGTCGCACTCATTTATTTGTTTGTTTTCTAAGCTTTAAGAAGATGACTGCTAAAGGCGTTGGAAATCCTTTTAATATGAAAGTAAATTTCATTAAACAGAGACTTTGACTCGTCTTCAACTATGCATGAAGAAGCTTAACTAAGATACATATTTAGGTATATCATATATTAAAAGCATCTGCTTTCATGGTTTTACTTGCCCTCCCAAAGGAGTGAACGATAGCGGAATTTATTATTTTATTAAATATCTTTCAAAGAAGTCTCGTGCTGCTAAATATTGCGTGGGAGTGTCTCATGAACCATAGATTATTATTATTGGGTTATGTCGAGCAGCTTTTACTTTCTTGATTGTCTACTCAGCCATAAATTTATTGATCTTCATTTGAAACACCATGAATGATTGAGGTAGAAAATAATGTTTCGTATTTATTTATTTTTCGTTCCGGAATTTTTCCACCCTTAAACCATGAGACTCGTGAATCCATAAATTTCCATAAATTATGGGTTTCCATTTTTTTTCTCTCTCTCTCTCTCTGCCTTTTATATATTTGGAGACGGCCACACTACCCGACTAGCTTGTGGCCTCGTCTTTTCATTTTCTGTTCTTCCTACTAATTTGATTTGGTGCTTTTTCGAAGCTGTTTCATTATTCTTTAATATTATTCTTCCCTTATGTCCACTTGGGTCATTTCCGGTTAAGCAAGCTTTCATGAGAAAGAAATTGCCATTTTTTCGTTCAAATAAACATCGTCTAAAAATGAAGAATAAAAAAATGAAATTCTAAAACATTTTATTCATTCAAACTTTCTGTCGTCCCCTTTTCTGGCTTTCTTCTTCTGTTATGAAATAAGTTTAGTTCGGAGAAAGTCAATGATGGGGATGACAAGTCAAGAGTTACCTTGCTATTCACATTCGAATGAACATCGATGAACTTTCTGAAAGCTTTTCATGAGATTGGAAAACATTTTTCCAACGTTTCCCTTTATTTAAACTTTTTTTGTTGTTGTTGAAAGCTGTTCATTCAAAAAAGAAAATTTCTAACCTTGTGGCATTTTGAGAGTGTGAAAATGAAATTGACTTTCTTTCGTAACACCATTCATCATTCAAACATCATAAATAAAAAGCTTTTTGCGTACGTTTTCATTCCTAGTTTATTTTCGATAAAGACTTCTTACAACTTTATCGGTTGGTCTGAAGGAAAATTAAGAATCTGAGCATAAAGAAAATCTTTTTCTTGTAACATGTGCCATGCATCATAAGATTCTTCATTTTTTCCAGCCTATCTTTCCCAAAACTTACTTACACACAATCAAAGTAAGGAAATAATAACTAACAAAAATATCTTTATTGACACAATCAAGAGAAATGAAAGTTATGTTCTAACTTATGGATCAGATGAGGAGAATGAAAGAAGAATGGGAAAAGAAATTTCATCAAAATATTCAACATCTTGAGCTTTAATAAACAACGAGAACTTCATTAAAGCGAGAAAACAAATTAATGTTGCGTCATTCTTACAAATATCCATTGGTACGGCACTTTGTTTGTTATATTAGAATGTCTTGGACTTAAAGCCCTCTTGACAAAGTGCAAGTTGACATTCCAAAAAAAGATTTAAAGCAAACAAAACTCATTTATTTACAACCCCTACTTACATTTCCATCAAAGCAAAAATCTTAATATTAAATTTTTTTCGCATTCTTTCTACGAAGACGTAATTTTTATATTAGGTATTTAATGAAAATTATTTCCATATTTGCTTAAGTAGAATTTGTACGTTCAAAAAGAATAAAGAAAAAAATAATTGGAAAAGAATTAAATTCATTACATTCATCGTATTCTACTTTACTTACACTTTAGGGCATACAAAGCTTTCACAATCTGACAGTCGTCTTATCATTACTTCATCCAACCCATCTGACATTCTTTTCATTCAACTTTTGACATCTGGTCACTCCTTCATCATTTCGCTTTTGGTTCTTTTTTATGTAATCGCAAACGTTTCAATTCTGTATTTGAATGAAAATTTGTGATAACAAAAGCATTATGTTACAATATATGAATCGATGTTTACAAAGCTTATGAGATTATATGAATTCTGACGAATTTGAATGACGAAATGGGGAACAGAAAGTAAACTTTAATTAACATTCACTTCACAATTTATTTATTTCTTCAAGCAAACGACTCTTTTGGGTTTTTTTACCACAATAGCTGACTTCATGATTTACTCATTGAAGGTCTAGTCAATTTATGAACCTTGCATTAAAATTACCTTTAAGACTTAAACTTGTTTGATGTCTACAAATCTCCCAGAAGATACATATTTACACAATCTTAACTCTTTTCAGAAACAAAACATCACACAACTTCAAAGGTGCTAACTATTTAAAGTGCCAATGTTTAGTTTTACTAACCGTTCAGTGAACCTTAAAATCAAATGAATACTTTTCTGTTTCCATTATCATATCATTAATGAAAATATTTATGTCAAGATTTTTGTGATCATCTAACGGAATTAAAAATTCATATTGAGTTCTAATTTTCAACATCAACAAATTTTTGTCTTCAAGGCTATCCCTGAGATATCAAAGAATTTGAATCAAGTTAAGGTCAGTTACATCAAAAGTCTGAAAAGAAGATTGTCTAGTTTGACCAGAGGGTCATAAAAATGATGATTAGAATACATTTTTTCAATTGAAGCCACACGAGCTTTTTATTTGAAACGTAAATAAGATGATGAAACAAAACGGTTGAGAATAACTAAAGGATGGGAAGATTTATCCTTGGGCAGAAATTGTTTGTGTTCCAGCAGCTAGTTTGAATGAGAAATAGAGAAAAATGAATTCGTGTGTGGGTTGAAAGATGTTTAATGAATTTACCTGCGTTAGAAGATGAACCTCCAAATCCACCTCCAAAGCCAGGGTAACCACCACCAAAACCACCTCCTTGGTTGAACGATTGCGTGCTTGCACCAGCATTGGCTGATGATCCTGAGAGTCCACCACCAAAACCTCCTTGGTTGAACGTTTGTGTAGATGCACCAGCGTTAGCTGCTGAACCTGAAAGTCCACCACCTAAACCTCCTTGGTTGAATGACTGTGTGCTTGCTCCAGCATTTGCTGCTGATCCACCAAATCCACCACCTCCGAATCCACCTCCTTGATTGAATGTTTGTGTTGAAGCACCAGCATTTGCAGCCGATCCACCGAAACCACCACCTCCAAATCCACCTCCTTGATTAAATGATTGTGTGCTTGCTCCAGCGTTAGATGATGATCCACCAAATCCACCTCCAGGGAATCCTCCGAACCCACCGAAACCAGGTTGTTGGTTGAAAGTTTGTGTCGAAGCACCAGCATTTGCTGCTGATCCTCCGAAACCGCCACCAAATTGTCTTACAACTCTAACGTGAGGCTCTTCAGCATCATCAGGAATAACTAATACAACTGGAAGTAATTAAATTAAGTTCCCCGTAAAGTATGAGATTTAATTTATTATTTAATTACTTTGTGCTGGGAAAGCAGTAGCTAAAGCTACTAATCCGAAGAGAACTACAAACTTAATCATTTTTAAATCACTAACTTAATCGGGTGAGTTTGATGGTGTCTTGAAAAATTTTTATATACGACTGCAAGAATATTTTAAAAATGAAGCTAATTTATAGCGAACAAGACTCTTCACATCGCTCTCTTCAAACTCAGAGAGTTCATTATACCGGCTTTTTATTTCAGATGAAACCTCGTCTGTCTAGTTTTTTTTTATTATTTTTATTTTGTTCATGTTTTCACTGCTTTTGTTGTGATGATATTTTCTTTAGAATATTCAATAAAATCGTGAGAATTGCAAGAAAACGAATATCATCAAATGTATTTGAATGGAAAATAAGGCTAGTAATCTGTTAACATAATACTTTCTCAATATACTGTTTGTAGCACTATGTTTACACTTACCTTAATAACAGGTTTGAAGAACTTTATTTATTTATCTGAGTTCAAGGTTTCAGAAATTGTTTTCTTAGAATTTCTTTTCGATTTCATTCATGCCAGTGTATGAAATTTGCATCGACTTTAATTCCAGCATGTTGAATAATATTCATTAAAATATCAACAACGTCTCAACAGGATTATTTAAATATTCTATTATCACTGATAATACATGGAATTTCGTTGAACTTGATAGAATTATCGGTCATTTCATTTCAGTTTTTTTTTTCGTAGAAGTTGCGTCACAATATTATTTGGAGCAGAAAAAATAAACTTTATTATTAATTCAACGATTTATTCATGTTTTTAATATTCTACACAATTTAATCGCAAAATATAGAAGAAAAAATTCATATCAGCGTAAAGGTGAAGCAGTTCGTTTTAACGTACGGTGATTGATTGTGTTCCGGCAGCTAAATGAAAAGTGAAGACAAATTTTATAATTAATGTACAAATAACAAAAATAAAAGAAGGAAATTACATGCGTGTGATGATGATCCTGAAATTCCACCTCCAATGCCATGTCCTTTGGTGAATGATTGGGTGCCAGCAGCAGCATTAGCAGCTGAACCTGATATTCCACCACCGATTCCACCTTTATTTAAAGTTTGCGTAGATGCACCAGCGTTTGCTGCAGATCCTGAGACTCCATGCCCACCACCAAATCCATGTCCACCACCTTGAGTTAGTGATTGAGTGGAAGCACCAGCATTTGCCGCAGATCCTGAGACTCCATGTCCACCACCTATTCCATGTCCACCACCTATTCCATGTCCACCGCCTTGAGTTAGTGACTGAGTGGAAGCCCCAGCATTAGCAGCAGATCCAGATGCTCCACCACCTCCTACATGACCACCACCAATTCCATGTCCACCGCCAATTCCATGTCCACCACCAATTCCATGGCCTCCACCTTGAGTGACTGATTGAGTGGCAGCACCAGCATTTGCAGCAGATCCAGATGCTCCACCGCCTCCTACATGACCGCCACCAATTCCGTGACCGCCTCCGATACCATGTCCACCACCAATTCCATGGCCTCCACCTTGAGTGACTGTTTGAGTGGCAGCACCAGCATTTGCAGCAGATCCCGAAGCTCCACCACCTCCTACATGACCACCACCAATTCCATGACCGCCTCCGATTCCATGTCCACCACCAATTCCATGGCCTCCGCCTTGAGTGACTGATTGAGTGGCAGCACCAGCATTTGCTGCAGATCCCGAAGCTCCACCGCCTCCAACATGACCGCCACCAATTCCGTGACCGCCTCCGATACCATGACCACCTCCGATTCCATGACCTCCGCCTTGAGTTACTGATTGAGTGGCAGCACCAGCATTAGCAGCAGATCCAGAAGCGCCACCACCACCAACATGACCGCCACCAATTCCGTGACCACCTCCGATTCCATGTCCACCTCCAATTCCATGACCACCTCCAAGCGAAGATGATTGAGTTCCAGCTGAAGCCCCTGCACCAGCCGCTCCACCNGTTTTTTTTTTCGTAGAAGTTGCGTCACAATATTATTTGGAGCAGAAAAAATAAACTTTATTATTAATTCAACGATTTATTCATGTTTTTAATATTCTACACAATTTAATCGCAAAATATAGAAGAAAAAATTCATATCAGCGTAAAGGTGAAGCAGTTCGTTTTAACGTACGGTGATTGATTGTGTTCCGGCAGCTAAATGAAAAGTGAAGACAAATTTTATAATTAATGTACAAATAACAAAAATAAAAGAAGGAAATTACATGCGTGTGATGATGATCCTGAAATTCCACCTCCAATGCCATGTCCTTTGGTGAATGATTGGGTGCCAGCAGCAGCATTAGCAGCTGAACCTGATATTCCACCACCGATTCCACCTTTATTTAAAGTTTGCGTAGATGCACCAGCATTTGCCGCAGATCCTGAGACTCCATGTCCACCACCTATTCCATGTCCACCACCTATTCCATGTCCACCGCCTTGAGTTAGTGACTGAGTGGAAGCACCAGCATTAGCAGCAGATCCAGATGCTCCACCACCTCCTACATGACCACCACCAATTCCATGTCCACCGCCAATTCCATGTCCACCACCAATTCCATGGCCTCCACCTTGAGTGACTGATTGAGTGGCAGCACCAGCATTTGCAGCAGATCCAGATGCTCCACCGCCTCCTACATGACCGCCACCAATTCCGTGACCGCCTCCGATACCATGTCCACCACCAATTCCATGGCCTCCACCTTGAGTGACTGTTTGAGTGGCAGCACCAGCATTTGCAGCAGATCCCGAAGCTCCACCACCTCCTACATGACCACCACCAATTCCATGACCGCCTCCGATTCCATGTCCACCACCAATTCCATGGCCTCCGCCTTGAGTGACTGATTGAGTGGCAGCACCAGCATTTGCTGCAGATCCCGAAGCTCCACCGCCTCCAACATGACCGCCGCCAATTCCGTGACCGCCGCCAATTCCATGACCGCCTCCGATTCCATGACCACCGCCTTGAGTTACTGATTGCGTGGCAGCACCAGCATTTGCTGCAGATCCCGAAGCTCCACCGCCTCCAACATGACCGCCACCAATTCCGTGACCGCCTCCGATACCATGACCACCTCCGATTCCATGACCTCCGCCTTGAGTTACTGATTGAGTGGCAGCACCAGCATTAGCAGCAGATCCAGAAGCGCCACCACCACCAACATGACCGCCACCAATTCCGTGACCACCTCCGATTCCATGTCCACCTCCAATTCCATGACCACCTCCAAGCGAAGATGATTGAGTTCCAGCTGAAGCCCCTGCACCAGCCGCTCCACCTCCTATGCCATGACCTCCACCAATTCCATGTCCACCTCCAATTCCATGACCACCTCCAAGGGAAGATGATTGAGTTCCAGCTGAAGCTCCTGCACCAGACGCTCCACCTCCAATTCCATGACCTCCAAAACCACCACCATGGGTAAATGATTGTGCTCCAGCATTTGCGCCTGACATTCCAAATCCACCAGGTCCAAATGCACCAAAGCCTGGTTGGGCAAACATTGGACTAGGGAAAGCTCCAAATTGTCCAAAACCAGGCTGTCCAAATCCAGGCTGTCCGAAACCAAAACCGGGTTGCTGATTAAAAGTACTTGAAGTCGACCCGGCAGTTGCACCAGAACCTGACATTCCACCACCAAAGCCATGACCTCCTTGATTGAAAGATTGAGTGCTTGCCCCAGCATTAGCTGCAGATCCCGAATGCCCACCACCAAAACCACCTCCTTGGTTGAATGACTGCGTGCTTGCCCCAGCATTAGCTGCAGATCCCGAATGTCCACCACCAAAACCTCCTTGGTTGAATGATTGTGTGGATGCACCAGCATTAGCAGCTATTGAGAAAACGAAAAAAATTAAAAATCATGTGGATTGCAATAATAAAAATTTTAATGGATGGAAACTTACATGAACCTGAAAGTCCACCACCAAATCCATGTCCGCCAAATCCACCTCCCTGATTGAACGATTGTGTGCTCGCACCAGAAGTTGCACCTTGAAAATTTAAATGATCAAAAATTAATCAACACATTGCATTGAATTCTAAAAAGTTTTGATTAAAATTCTCGAGACATTGAAAAATCTAAAAATATTCATAAAAAGCACGATTATGTCAACGATTGATAATTTCACACAGGTTTGCAATTGAAGTTGTGTTAGTGTGAAACTTCAGCTTGATAAATTAATATAAGAATTTTAATAATTCTAACTGATGCTGTAATAATTCTAAAGTTCATTTTGTCATCTTTGTAATCCTTTCATTTTTATCCTTTGTCGACATTTTCTTTATCATAAATAATTTAACTTACTTGATCCTGAAAGTCCACCTCCAAATCCATGACCCTTGTTGAAAGTTGAAGAACCGGCTGTTGCTGAAGAACCAGACATTCCACCGCCAAAGCCATGACCTAGACCTCCTCCTGATGAGAATGATTGTGTACTTGCACCAGCACTAGCAGTTGAACCTGATTTTCCAATATCTCTACTTACTCGGACATAATCTAAAAAATTTCGATTATTTTTCAAGGTTTCAATGAAGTGATTAGCAAAATTTAATTTTAAAACTTGTTTTCTTCTTACATTCCGAGGGAAGAGATGCAGCTAATGCTAATATTCCTAGAAATACGACAACTGATAACTTGATCATCTTTTTTTATTCTTATTTCTTGGATGTGCTTCCAATCGTTCCTAAAGTTAGAATATGAGACTTCAATTCGCTGATGTCTTGTTTTATAGCGATTTGATCTTTGCAAATTTTATACTCTCTTAATTCTTTTTCTAGTTTTAGTGGTAGTGAGTTAACTCCCAAGATTCTGCTAATGTTTTTTAATTAAGGAAGAAAAATAACGATATCTATGGAGAAATCTCTTTAGAAGAGAAAAACCATAAATTTTTTTTTATTTATAAGTTCAGTTTTACATTGTAACCGATGAGGTGTAAAAGTTTTCGTTCTAAATTACACGTAATTTAAATCTCAAGGAGAATATGATTTTTTGAGAGATTAATTTATGGTTTCCCTTCTCAGCTCAAAATAAAGAAATAGAAGAAAAAACAACATCGAAATGTTTGGACAAACCAAGGGACAAACAAGCCTTTCTTCCTTCCGAAACCAATGTTCCGTATACATTTCCATGTTTTATCATCCGCCCAAGCATAACTTCTTCTGCATTTCTATCCGACTTACATATAAATGTGCGATGATAAATAATTTGATCCCTTCGCATGACTCGGAAATTTATAAAATAAATTTCAACTTGTTTCTCATCTTGTCTTGTGTGGCTGAATAAAGCAATACAAGATGGGCAATTTAAAGACGAGAAGAAGAAACTTTAAATATTCACTCACACACTAAAATGTCTAACATTCATCTGACTCCGAATTAATGCTGAGTTGAGCAGAAAAGAAGCTTTCTTCTCTGCTTTCTCAACCAGTTGCAAGTTTTTTTACGAGCTTCGCAAAGAGACTAAGCAAAAACGAAACAAATAAAAAGTATAAATAAATGAAGACTTAAGCTTCTCCGCACTTTTTTCTTGAAAAAATAAATGTTGTGTGCTTATGTATGATACATACTCATGGGATGATACGAAGGGTAAAAAGGCATTTTGTGTTATTGCATAATTTTTCATTTTTTGTTCCAATCGTAAGTGATGGAGAAAAATAAAAAAATCGTGGGCTAGAATGGGAAAAGCAAAGTCTTTGAGAAAAATCACAAAAAACTCCCTTGCGTCATATAAATATTCATTATATAATGTTTCATTTCTTTTTCAAAGATTTTTCCTGTAATTTGTGCAGTTGACATTAAAATAATTCAAACTGACGAACTTTTATCAAAGCTTTAAAAATTGTTAGAAGGATAAAAATTAAATTAAATTAACGAAAAAATCTTTAATTGAATATTGTCAATTTATGTTGGCATCACACATTAATAATTTTTAATCTCCCATCACTTAGGGGATAATTTAAATATCTACGCAATTATAGATTTTTCGAATCGATATGTGCCAAAAAAGTTTATGTTGATTACAGTTACAATTTATTTAATTTTTAAAACGCTAGCTGGAAATTATGAACCAATTAAAGTTCAGCCAATGAATTTAATAAACGGATATTCGTTAGAAAAAAAGTCATGTTTCAGTGATAAAAATAAAGAATAAAATGTCTGAAATAATCATAAATTTCAATGGTTTAACATTAAAAATTGATTTTTTTATATATTCAACATGTACATATCGTAAAATTCATTTTAACTCTTTTATAGGGTTAATAATATTCCATTAACTGATGTATGTATTTATGTAATAAAATGTGACGAAGACGATTGATAAGTAAACTAAAAAAACTTTCGTTGTAAGAAGGAAAGCGGAAAAGTGAGTTATTAATATTCATGTTCACATCAATAATTTCCTTCTTAAACAAAGCTAACTACTACCTTCTAAGCCTTTCCTTTAATAAGCACGAATAAATGTCATTCAGAATCAAGATAATTTGATAAATTGTGCCTTGCGTTGTGGTATAATGAATGCTTCCGGTTTATGATATTTAATTTGTTCACGCAGACTTCTATTCCAACGTTAAACATTGTCCATCGAGATGCTAATCAAGTTCCATTATGTACACATCCTAGAAATTTCTATAAGCTTAATTTACTGCGGCTTTATTAATTACAAATATTATTTGCACTTAAACATAGACTATGAAACTCATTTCTTTGGGGGTTTTTGTTTCATCCATTAAAAATTTATATTCCAATTTATTGAATTAACTTCACGTAATAGATAATGATTCTGAAACGATAAAAGTTTCCAACCGAACAAATTATTAGAATTTTCTCATTTTGATTCATAAAAACATGATTTATGTTTAAGTAAATTGTTAAATTTATTATTTTTTATTGACATTTCCTTAACTTTTGATTTATTTACAAAAATATGTTTTAATTAAAAGCTAAGTCTAAATATGTATGAAGGTCCTTTCCCTGTTGAAGTTATTTATGCAAAAAACAATTTGTATAATAAATGGAATATTTAAGAACATCATAACTAACATACTTTAATTATAATAAAACTTCTCATCAAATGTGCATGTATAAGCTCAACATTAGGGAAGTAATAAACATGTTTAAAAAATAACCTTTTACCCATTTCTTGTTTGAGCCTTTGGCAATAAATTTCCATAGGAAAAAAGGGAAAAAAGCATACTAAAAGTTTGTGTTGTGTGAGTTTTAGAAGCCCTAATGAATATGAAAAATGTTAGCATAAGTAAATCAATCATACTTCACATTTCATAAAACTTTTATCCCTTAAAAACTTCTATCGGCAAACATAAATTTCATTTTTCAATTGAAGAAATTAGAAAAGTTAGAAATTAGAAATTTATTTTGACTCTCTTTTGTTACTTTTTATTAAAGATTCATAAGCATGTGCTGTTGTTGACAGAATTTACTTTAACTTTGTTCGACAGCGAATTTTGAAACTCTCCATGGTGATTTTTTTTTATCCCAGAAGCGAGGGAGAAAAATATGAAATTGATTGTATTTACGTGACACATTTTGAGCATAGAGATACTTGGATACTTACTAAACCAGGACTTGTTGGATAAGCGTTGGCATTCCTGTTTTTGAATTTGCATAAACATGTTTGATGTTGCTTTAAAAACATCGCATCAGCAATGAGAAGGAGAATAAAAATGAAGATTTAACGCTAAATAAAATATCCAAATGCTTAGTCAACATATTGTGAATAAAGATAATTTCTTTAATAAATGGAATTTTAAATTTAATTGTTTGCTGTTATTTCAAATGTGCTTTCATATAAAAAATAGTTTTTACACCAAAAAACTTTTCTATGAGCCACCTCCACTTCCTTTCGGCAACAGAAGAACTGAAATGTTAAAAATTAAAGCAATTAAAATTTCATGAAAACATTTTTAAATATGAAAACATTTCGTTTTAAAACAGAATGACAAAAACCAAACAAATATGTGGAAGTATTTTTGAAGTAAAATATTTTAACTAAAATTTTTAAGTTTCAAAGCCCATGAAGGAAGCATAAAGCAAAAAATAAAGCTTTGCTACATAAAATTGTTTGTTGAAATGAAGCTAAATATAAAAAAGGCTTAAATCTGCATAAACGTACACAAACATAAATCCACTCGCATTTCAACATATTACATAAATTATAACTCTACATAAGCAGCGAAGGAAAATTAAATTCCAGTTTCATGAAATGTAGAACGAGAAAATTTGCTCCATGTTGAATGAATGAATCCTCTCTGGACATAACAGCGGACGCCAGAGATTGCATTGTGTAAATGATTACAATAGGAACGTCACTTACTTTACTTAACATTGCTTAAACTATTATCACACTTTAACCAAATATTTTTCAACAGTACTAAATGGAATTAAATATTCTTTTAAAGTTTTTCTTCAAGATTTTTCATGATGCTAACTAAATCATGTTTTGTTTTTCTTTATAATCAGAACTTCTGAACAAGACAAGCTTTCACTTGAAAGAAGATTTTTCCATGAAAGTTTTCAATGATTTCTTTTTATTTATATTCAGACAACATCAAGCAAATGAAAGAAGCTAACATCATTCGTACAATAAAACTGTCGGAGTTAACTCTTATAACTCACTGCTTTCCTTTAACATTCAGTCAATGTTAAGCGCTGGGAGGGGAAAGTGAGAAAGAAAAGTCAGAAAACACTAATTTTCTATTACGTACACGTCTTAAGTGCTATTTCTCTACCGTTGACTGATGATAGAAAGAAGTTTTCAAGCTTCCTAATGCAGTAGTTTTCTACGCTCTCATATTTCAGAATATGTTGTTAAAATGTGAAGCAGTGAAGCTTGAAAAATCAACCAACTATTTGTATAAACTTTAAGAGAAAATGAAAAAAATTACTTTCCTTCGCTGCTTTAACAAGATTTTTTTTTATTAAAGTTCAAGCAAGGAGAAGATGAGAGGGAAAACACTCGGACAACAAACGTTATGACTTGATTTATTTCGACGAGAACCATTGACATGTTGTTGCGAGATGAATTAACGAAAATAAATATCTTAAGGCGTTTGCTCTTGTAAAGCTGTGAAAACAATCCCAAACCCCTCACTTTGAGAAGCTCACAATATTTGATAAATGTTGTTATTAAATAAAAAGGCGCTTGGATCTTCTTCCTCATTTATTCTTTGATTTAATATTCACGACGGGCTCGTCAACAAAAATTTTCCGTTTTTTCTTTCCGCTTCTCACCGTAAATACTTATTGAAAAGCAATTTTTCTTTCGATTGGACACTCTAACAGCACGAAAACTTATCAATCGACTGAATAGCTGAATGAATGAATGAAAATTTATTTATCTATCAAACGAAGAAGAAAAAAATGGTTTCCAGCACTGACAAAAGAAAAAAAAAAGGCACAAGAGCTGTATCGATATAAAAAAAAATCTCATTCACGAAAGGAAATGAATGGGAAAACCATCGATTGTTGATGTTATTTTTTTGTTTGTTTTCATTCCCATTCCATGTAAATACTTCTACCCCCAGACAACTCCCAATCTAAGTCACTTTTGTAATACTTAGAAAAAGGAAGAAAAGAAATCACAAAAAAATTATTTCAATTTATTCCGCTTTTCTTTATCGGCACATCATTTGTTATCATTCTCACATACATCTTCCGTATTATTACTAAGGCTTACTGTAGCATGGATGCTTCCGTTGTTGTCATGTTGCAAGAATGTTTATTTCTCCAATAACATCGACATGCCGTTATAATGACTGGTAATTTATTAAGAAATCTGCTAAACGAACAAAAAAGGAAGCAAATACGAAAACAATTTCATTTCATGTGTGGTACTTCTTGCAATTTCTCAGATAATTTTCTTTTGTTTTCCATCTTTTCACTTCACAATGAATTCATTCTACATGAATGAGTAGTCAATAGAAAACTTAAAATGAGACTTAATTGTGACATGATGTAACTCAAACCTAGATAAGTTGTTACTTAAATTGATACCGTAAAAGATTCTCATCAGTCTATCTAAGCTCAATGGAACAATAAAAAAGAGAAAAGAAAGGAAATCGTTTGTTGTAGATATTTGAAAGAATCCCTTGGAGAGATAAAAACAAAGGAAAATGCTGTGAAATTTATTAGCTTGTCGACATGAGAAAAGGAAAAGAAGACGATTGCATATTATCGCTTTTATTGCCTTTGTCTATCCCAATCCCAAATAACAATCGCCTATCAAGTGAGTCATGTAACTCTCCTGTTTTGTCTGATGGCTTCTCATTTTATTTACAAATGATATCTAATTGAAATAAAAGGCATTTACGAACGGAAAGATGAAAGTTCCCCTGAAGTGGATAACAATAGGGCGATTTATCAGCTTTTTTGTTCACTTTTTATATTCAATAAAAATACTTTATTACATTTATTATATTATGTAATTACAGAAGAATGAACAAATATTTAATAGGAAAAAACGAAAATCATTTTCATGCTTTCATTCTATTTTCACGGTTGTAAATTTATTTCTTTCTATTTAATTTAATGCTTTGATGGAAATCTTCGTGTTGAAGGAAAGTTTAATTGAATGATTATCCAATCATCATCATCATCATCATCATTGTGGTTCATCTTCCATTTACAAGATTCAGATCATTTAGTTACTGTTTAATATTTTATAACTCAAACAAAGAATTCAATAAAATTCAATAATTTTCTTATGAGCTAACAAAAAAGGACGTGAAGGGAGTTAGGGAAAGTACTTTGAATTTAAGATTTATTGCATTAATGGAAGCATTAAGGAATTTAACATGCATGTAGTTGAAATTCTACAAGAAATCTTTCATTAAATGGTTTAACAGATTCCAGAAAGAAAGAAATATATAAAATTTGTTATCATTGTCTGAGTTCCTAATTGACTGACTTTTCAGTAAGAATTTCTTCAATCTTTTCATTTTTTAATTAAGATTAATGTTTCATTGTGCTTTTCTTGACTTTGTATGTAAATTTATCATCATGACGGGAAGTTAGGAAACGCGACGAATTATTCGCACAATTTTGCGATTTTATTTGAAGAGAAGAACTGAAATAAAAAAAGAAAAGAAAAATAATCGAAGTTCTGTTTATGATTTGTATGAAAGTTAATTGGTTTTATTAGTGAAAATAGAAGTCAACTAGAAGCTTTATCAGCCTTCAATCATCGTCGGAAGAATGTTATTTGTGTTAGGGGAAAAGTTAGAAAAGAATGAAGAAATCATAATAATTTCATTCCGGTGTTAGCAATGTTAGTTAGTTCACTAAATAAATATTTGACCCATAAAGCCTTCATAGTTCGTTTTTGCTAAATTATGTATTGTACATCATCCAACATGGATACATGATTTTGAAATTACTCCTAAATATACTCCCTTAACAATTAAGCGTTCAGCACTCGTGCACCATTAATTCACGTACTCATTAAGCAACAATGAAAAGGAAATAATTAGAATTAATTTCCGAAATGAAGAAGAATGAAATGAAAAAAAAAATCTGCAAATCCCTCATTAGAGACAAGCTCGCAATCATTTCTCTCCTTCGAGTCATTTTGAAGAAAGATTTTAGTTTCATTTCTTGCTTGGATTATTAAATATGTTGGCAAGTAATGAATGTATGTCAATTGTCAATTAGACTTAATTATAGAAATCGATTATTTATTATTAGACTTGAAATACCGACAGTAAAAAATATGCAATTAAGAAAATGCAAACAATCGACAACCCTACTTAGTTTAGTGTGCTACTTTTGAATTAATTTATTTAGTTCAACATTTTCCCTCCATTCATTTTTCTCACACTTCAAGATTTTCATCTCGATAGAAAGATAGAAAGAAGAACCAACATGGAAATTCTGCCAGAAAATGAAAATTCTGCAGTACGATCAGCATTGATTTTTTATGTTTCTTAAATTTAAAGTTTTTCTTTAAGAATTTATCAGAAAGCAATCTCAAGAAAAAATTGGCATAATCTGGATTGAAATTGAGTTTCTTTCGTCTACAAGAAATTAGACAAAGAGGAAAACTTTGGCAAGAAACTTTCTTCAAATACAAATTGAAATTCTATTCCATATTTTCATAGCCAGCTGTTCAATTGATAAATATTCACATTAAAATGAAAAAAAAATTGATTGAAAGTTATGAGAATTTTTTTCTCCTTCTCACCTTGAGAAATGTTCAAAAACGTTTAATAAATAAAAGACAACAACTCGATTGGATTTCAATAAACCGGAAATAAAATTGCAGTACTTTGAAACTGATAAAGAGAAATAAAAAAAAAGACTGCATCAAATTGAATTTACGGCTTTACATGATTTATGTTGCAAAGAATTTTGATTTATTTTCTGTCTTGCTAGTCGCTTTCATATCACGTACATGTTTTAGCAAAGGCCTTTCTCTCGTTCATTCATTCATTCGTCTGTTTGTTTGTTTGTCTGTTTTGTTTTCTTTGCTATTGCCTGATAAATAATCTCAATTTTTCTCTGCTTTATCCTAAAGCCATTCATTTAAAGGGTTGATTTATTTCTGAATAGACAGCTAATGATTCATATCTCATTCGTTGGCATTAATGTTTGAAAGAAGAGTAAATTCCGAAGATGATAAAATAAGTTACGAGATAGAGAATTGCAAATGCCGTTCGCGTCGATGCTCGTCGGTTAAACAAAGAGGATTAGTTAGGTTTGTTTGTTTTTCTGTTTGTGCACATAAAATTCTTTTTTCTTCTCATTTCAACACAAACATTAAACAACCTCAAATCATTCCACCCTCTAGTTAGTAAGTTAGTTAGTTAGATATCTGTACAAAGCGTTCTTGATCTACCGAATACTATCTCATGAATATCAAAATTAATTAATTCAATCTTTACAATCTCTCATATAAATGAAATTCCCATGAGATAAAATCAAATTTAAATGTTACCGANGTTTCTATCAAATTATGGGGTGTGTACCTTTATTACTTCGGGTACCTGCCATACAAAGTTGCCCTTTTCCTAGCGAAAAAAAAAAAACATTGCTAGCGAAAAAAAAAAAACATTCCTAGCGAAAAAAAAAAAACATTCCTAGCGAAAAAAAAAAAACATTCACAGCGAAAAAAAAAAAACATCGCGAAGATGAAATTGCGTAATGTTGTCATTTTCACGTGCCACTTATGACCATTGCCCTCAAAACGCTTATGGCTTTTGATGGTGGTTCCTATATGGCCAGGATTGGCCTATAGGTGCCTGTCCTTGATCTGATGATGATGATGATGACATCGCGAAGAAAAAAAAACTTCGTATAGAATTCAGACGAGTGTCTCATTTCAAAGCGTCAGAGCGTGTTTTTTTTAAGGGAAAAAAGTCTGTTACCGAAAGTCGGCCCCAACAATAAATATCGTGCAAAAGCCCGATATTTAAAACTCCGGCAGTTATAGAATTTCTAGACGAACAGTATTAGTAAAAATCTAACTCCAATAAGGGGCCACTTTGTGTGAAAAGTTTCTGGAATATCGAAGGTGGAAACATTATACAAAGTGGCCCCTTATTGGAGTTAGATTTTTACTAATACTGTTCGTCTAGAAATTCTATAACTGCCGGAGTTTTAAATATCGGGCTTTTGCACGATATTTATTGTTGGGGCCGACTTTCGGTAACAGACTTTTTTGTTTTTCTGTTTGTGCACATAAAATTCTTTTTCCTTCTCATTTCAACACAAACATTAAACAACCTCAAATCATTCCACCCTCTAGTTAGTAAGTTAGTTAGTTAGATATCTGTACAAAGCGTTCTTGATCTACCGAATACTATCTCATGAATATCAAAATTAATTAATTCAATCTTTACAATCTCTCATATAAATGAAATTCCCATGAGATAAAAGCAAATTTAAAATGCATGCAATTATGTTGAAAATTATCAAATACAAAATTTATAATCGCTCGACTCACCAATAATAATTATAAGCAAAACAACGCCGATGATTCCCATGATAATCATCATTTTCACATTAGCCCACCACTGTTTTCGTTTTAATTTTCCGGCTTGTTGTTCAAATTGCGATGCTCCATGTTGTAAAGCATCAGCACGATGATCTAACTCGGAAAGCTTTTGATCACGCTCCAGCACCTTTTCAACATTCACTCTCATAATGCCAACGACTTCATCGACTTTTTGTTGGGTTTGTTGAAGTTTTTTATTTGGTTGACTTCCAGAACTGCTAGGGGGAGGCGGTAATTGTGGAAAACTTTCATTGAGTTTGATTTAAAGTTAAAAGTTCAATACGATGTTAATGTTAATGATATGCGTGAGACGGAATTAAAGCGTAGACAAGAAAGGGAAAGAAAAAACATATTTAATGTTAATGAAATTAATTTATGGTTAAAGATTAAAAATCTGATCTTGAAAATCTTTAAGATAAATTTTAAAAGGTCGAAGTTATAAGATCATTAAATCTAACTGATAGTTGTAAATGTTTCTCTCAAGTTTACGTAGTCAGTTATTTATTAACACAAAAACTTCATGACGTCATCTTTCTTAATAAAAAAACTACGAAGTTTCTTTCAACTAAGTGGAAGAACTTAGGAAATGCGTTAGCGCGTTTAGGAAAACATATGCTGATGGGAAATGGGTGTGGAATCTTAATTTTTTAAGAAGAAAGAGAAGTGAACTTACGCCGCTCCATTGGATGATCCTTGATCTGCCATTTTTTAACGAAATTCGTTTGTTTCTTTTTGCCTAAAAATGAAATTAAAGTTGAAGCTCATTAATTTGTGTCTAATAATAAATTAACTTTTCTAGAATGTATTTATGTGTTCATGTGTGTGGATCGTTATTCACTGATATTCTCCAAAAAGAACGAAGATAGCAAAGATAAGAACGAATGCCCAAGTGAATGCCAACACACAGACAAAAAATCGAAATGATTGCAATAATTGATGAGTCATAAAGAAGAATAAAAGCCGAAACTTTTTATTAAGATTGACCCGGATTGAATTTTCTAAGATGCTACAAGTTTTGTTTATGCTTTTTAAACCTCAGGATATTTTCTATTTCCTATAGGAATTCACTTAAGTGATGGAATTTCTCCTCCCTAAATAAAATATTTCTCAATTTTGTTTTGGTCTGAAACCTGTTGCTTGCCAAGCTTCCAATTCACTTTTTAAGACTGATTTCGCTTTATATTTCTTGAAAACTTAACAAAAAGTATTTACCCTTGATGAATATGTGATAAATAATGCGAAATTATTAATTTTAAAAATATTTGGGTTTTATAAGTCAATTGAGTTGCCCGATTAAGAGAATATTTTCTGAACACACGCAACTTTGTTTAGGGGCTTAACTTATGCAACAAGCGATACGCAATTCAAATTTAAATTCTAACGGAATTTTCCATATTTTTCTATTTGCAGAAAACTTTTTCGAACATTTTCACTGAAAAATGCATGAAAACATGAATAGAAAAATGTGACATATTAACATGTCAAGATGTAATGAAAAGCATCGGAAAAGTTTAATACGAAATATGGGAGTCACCTTACTGGCAAGAATGCTGCTATTGATTTCTTCGGTCACGTTAATTTCTTTATTAGCGCTTACACGATGTGGTCTCAGTGGGGCTGCCTTGGACAGCGGTATAATGGAAGAAGGTAAAGCAAACATATAAATTACATGTTACGATATTTATTAGAAAATGTTATTTTCAAATAGCAGCAATTCAACCAGTCAAAGCATCTGCTTTAAGGTCAAATTCTGAATCACATCATGCTATGCTAATGATTCAACGCGACGAAGAAAATCAACAGGAAATAGCAAAACTTAAAGCCGAGATTAAAAGTCTTAAACTTGAACTGTTTCAATTAAAAAATAATCCGTCATTGATATCAGATCAGTTGATACCACTTAATCCAAATGCTTCCACATTGTCAACCCAAAATTCAGCTTCAAATCTGCTTGATTGCACCGGCTACATCCGTCGACAAGTTGGTAATGCGGAAATACTTCATGGGTTACCAATGAACAACGAATATGAGCTGATACCGTTTAATCACTTCACCTTTAGTCGTGTTTATCCCATTGATCTGGGTCTAGGAAAAAGGGTCGTTGAGAAACCAATTGGATATAAGCGAAGGGATCTTTTGGATGCCCTAAACAGAGCACTAGAATCTTTAAATAAAAACGCCACACTTCCTAATCAACGATACACTTTGGATGATTTTATCGAAGGGATTTACCGTAATGAACCAGTCACTGGCACGCAATATGAACTTTACTTTCGGACAAAGGAGATAAATAATAAAACAAACCCCTCCCCCGCTTCTTCATCTCATCACAACGATCACGGAACGACAAAAATTATTGTCATGCGACCATTCGCTCCATTGCAAACAATTCAATTTGAAAGATTTCCCAAGACAGCAGAGAAAGAGATCATACATATAATATTGCCGCTTTCAGGTCGCATCAGTACATTTCAAGGATTCATGGAGAAGTTTGTAAAAATAGCGCTCAAAAACGACCGACGAGTTCAGCTAACAGTCGTTTACTTTGGCGAGGACGGGCTCTCCGACGCACGACAAATCATGAAGCGTATCATTGCGCAAAAAAGTGCTTACTCGTCGAATCTTAAGTTATTGGCCTTAAACGAAACCTTCTCGAGAGGTAAATTTATTTTAACGTCTCCCAAAGCGATCGACATTTCATTTTAATTGGAATCTTTTTCGTCTTCTTCTTTGCCTTTTTTTTTTCATCATTGATAGCAAAGGGACTTCGGGTTGGTGCTGAACAAGTATGGAACGAGGACAAGAGTCGAGGGAAGAATAACAAGGACGTGCTTCTGTTCATGTGCGATGTAGATGTTGTCTTCAGTGCGAAATTTCTCGACCGTTGTCGATGGAATACAAAGCCGAGTCGTAAGGTAAGTTGAAGATATCGAAGAAGAGAGAAAGAAAATTTAATCGTAATTTCTTTGTCATTACATTCTCATTTGTCTTCATCGGCAGGTTTACTATCCAGTCGTGTTTAGCTTGTATAATCCCCACGTCGTTTACACGCTACAAGGTAAAGAATTGCCATCAGAAACAGATCAACTGGTGATATCAAGAGACACGGGCTTTTGGCGAGACTTTGGCTACGGCATGACATGTCAATATCGATCTGACTTTCTCAAAGTTCGCGGTTTCGATGAAGAGATTGTTGGGTAAATTTAATTAAATTCTTTTCTTTATCACCACAATAAGGTTTCTGTTTTTCTTTCTTTTTTTAATTAATTAAATTAGGTGGGGTGGGGAAGACGTGATGCTGTATCGCAAATATGTGCGGTCTAATATCAAAGTCATAAGAACAACTGATCCCGGAATTTTTCACATTTGGCATCCAAAGGTGGGGGAGTTGGAAATATTTCTTTCATTCTTTCTTTAATTTAATTAAAAACTAAAATAAAATTCTTTGGTGTTCTTCTTCAATTATCTTTGTGTTTATATGTGCAGGTATGTTCCGGAACACAAAATGGGCAAAAACTCTCAGCGGATCAATATCGAGCATGTATTCGTTCGCGAGCTTTGAATGAAGCTTCTCATCCTCAATTAGGATTCTTGGCATTCCATGACGATCTCATGATGGCAAATCAAACTGAAACATCTCAAAATATAAACGCAACGAATCCTCATATTGTTGAAATAAAAAGCACGAAAAAGCAACCGTCAACAGTTCAAGCGACGAAAAATTTACGTGCGAAGTTGTCGTCATCCACAACAAAAAAATCCACATGATCTTTTGTGATGCATCATCAAGAGAGCTTTTGGAAAATTGAATTTTAAATAGAGAAACGCTTCTTTCATTTATCATTTATTGTTTCCGACTCTCTCTACGTCATTTGAGTTTGATTTATGATGAAACGAACTGAATGTTATGTAAATTAATTAATAATAAAATGATAGCATTTGGAAAGATGAAATTATCATTAGAAATAAACTTAAAGCACATCAATAAACCAGAAGTGTGTAAAATGAAAGTTTTCCAATAATTTCGATGTCAATGCTCAAGAAAATCGATTTATGCTGAAAATTTTCGATATCTATAAATGAAAATATTGTAAATATTATTCTCTAGCTATAGCTAAGATACCAAAGATGATACTTGATACTATCGAAGAGAAACACTTCAAACTTATATGGCTCAAAATGAGAAAAAATGTGATGAAAATTTTTCGTTTTTATTTCGCCCAAAGTTTCTTCATTCAATGAGAAATCTTCGGGAAATTTTTATTTTGACACTTGACGTACAAGGAAAAGCTTCTTTACTATCATTTCAATAAATCTTTAAATCTTTTCATAATTCTGGAGACAGTTTAAACACTTGGTTGTAGAATTAAAAATTTAAGTAGTTACACTTAGTGAAGTCCTTCAGAGATGAAATTGCTTTCTAAAAATATTTCTAAAATCAAATAAATTTTTATCAACATCAGATGATTGAAAAGTAATCAACAAGTAGTTGATGTAGAACTTATAATAGGTTGTTGATATTGAATAACTGTAAATATACTAAAATGAATAATCATAATAAAACTTGGTAATAAATAATGGAAACAAAGAATTTACAAAAACTTGTTTTTCTTACTTTGATTTAATGATAGATAGTGTCGTCATGTGACATGATAATTATGAGTCATTGTGGTGTGCAAATGTCCGGAAAAAATTTAAAGAAGGAGAAGAAGTTCTGAGATGCTATTAACCACATAAAAGAAACACAATTAAATAATAAAAGTACTCATACTTACTTATTTTTGTAATATTTCCCCATGTAATTAAGCAGAATGAAGTGGAGAGAAGTTCTAGGAAAATCACTTGGGAATTCAACAGGAAAAGTGAGATCATTGACTTCCCAGTATCGCATAAAAATTGTGCAAAGAAGCATTAACCTCTTTGTTTCAAGATTAACATAAAATTGAATACTTGCCGGCGGTGGCTTATTGCGTCATGACCTTAAGCAGGAAGAGAGCATAAGGAAAGAATAATTTTTCATTCACAAGCAAAATGGCAAGGCAAGAAAAGAACTGAATAATCATTTGGCAGGTAATTAACTCAAGGAAGCGTGATAATGAGAATGATTCGATATTTACACGTTTGCTGTTTTCTAAAATTCTCTTCATCATTGTTTGCATAGAATCAAGAAATCAATTAAAATGAATTTCAGAATTATCTACTCAGATGTACAATGACAGTTGACTTTTGGCCAATGAAATGAAGCATCCAAGCAAATGCACAATTTAATGAACAAGGAAAAGTTTTATGAATGATTTCCCTAACGAACTTTATTCCTGACAACGATGATGCTTCATCAAAAAGCTTTAATTTTAAATGGGACAATATTTGCTCGTCACATAAACTTCAACAATGTTTTGTTAGCGGAAAAAGTTAATAAAACCGAATGAAGCTTTTGAATGAATTTATATTTGAAATGATCTACAAAACCACATATTTGTTGTTTTCATTTTTATTACCAACATGCAAGTGGAATCGTGTTAAATTCACACAAACCTTTTGACCGATTTTTCATTCTCGTCATCATCAAAATTAAAAAATATCAAAATTCATGTCAAGGCCATCAGTGATGTTATGCAAAATACTTCGCGGTAGTAACTCAAAATGCTCACAGATAGACATTTGCTCAATTATTTGACGAGATTTTAATTAAATAGAAAAGTCATTATTTCTCACAAAAATCAGAGTAAAGTTCAACGGAACGTTACTAATTATTTCGGTCGATTGTTAATTCGCTTCAGTATTCATCATAACCTTGCGTAGTGTCTTCGCTTGAACTTCAAACATTTTAAAGATTTATTCGACTTAAAAACAAAACGATTCATAAATTTTTGATGCGCTTTAATCCTCCACGAACTTTTCTTTCTGATTATTGTGATGATAAAAATTTTAATTATAACTACACAATTAATTACCAAACTTTAATAATTTCACATTATTGTTCAGATGTCACTTTAATAAAAACTTTTTTCTTATCTATCAATTTAATTACTTTTTAATGTATAACAACCTACAGAAGCAATGAAAAATTGAAAAAGAATTATCAACTCCTACTTTAATTAAATTTTTAGGATGAATTATGAGGAGTACATAAATAACCTAGGCTTAAAGACTTCTCACAGATTTTCTTCCTTGCCTTGGGGCTTCTGTTCAACGAAGAATATTTTAATGGAAATTTAAATAAAGAAAAAAAGTCAAACAAAATGCAAAAATTAGGAATTAAAATTGCGAAAATTTTCGAGTCTAAATCTATGTTGGAATGAAATTAATTTAAATTCATAGAAAGTTAGATCCTTGAGAATTTATTCGCTTCGAAATGTACATATTAAAGCTTTATTCACTGTTTGTGTCTTTAAAGATAAGTTGATAAGAGAGAAATGTAATCAATCCATGCATACACACCATCGCCACCCACCCTCTAACATGCTTTTCACGTGAATATGATACCGCAATAATAAATAAATTCTCATGCGAAATCAAACATAAAATGAGAATTGAAAACGAAGCATCATGTCGAAAATGTGACTCGTATGTTATGTTTCTTGAATCGTATGTTTGCTTAAGTTTAGGAAATGAATATTTGCGGTAGAGATTATGTTGACTTGAATCGTATAAAATGGAAACGAAGGAAGGATATGCAATGTAAAACAATAAAATATTTGTCAGTTTTAAGAGGCAAATAAAATTTGCATTTTTACACTTTGTTTGTACGCGTGTTTCGTGAAATTTACTTTCGGAGTTGTAAAGATAATTTCCTGCTTGCTCGAATGAGTAATTAAAAACTAACAACAAGAATTCTTAGTGAATGCTAGAATGAGCATGAAATTAAATTACTATCACGATAAAACTTTTCCCACATAATCATAAATCTTTCCGTGGACGACGGCAAAATTATGCGACAATAGCATCTGGTACAGTTTGATGCAATATTGCATTCATTTTATATATCTGCGTACATAGACAATTGTCGCAAGTAACCATCGGCATGATGAGTTTTACTTAATTATGATAATGATGCAAAAAACCAAGTAGTTAAGTTAAATCATTTTCGGCCTTTGACCACGCTCGAATGCAAGAAGCAAAAACATGTCGAAATCATTTTTCTATCATTCGGAAAATACAAAATACTAAAGCCGGTAAATTGGAATTGAAGGGGAGAAGAAAAACTCGGAGAGAAAAATCATCGACGCAAATCAAATCACCAAAGCGACACTCGACAGTCAGCGATGTTAATCTATGATGTTGAATTGTGATGTATGTGTTGTCGCTTCGGTGTCATTGTCTGTACAGTGTACACAACTCTCGATTTAACTAACATTTTACTGCGAATATCAAAAATTAAAAATGTGAACAAGCAAAAGCAGAAAAAGAATTAAATAAAGTCATGCATTGTGTGTGAAGTTCTGTTCATTCAAATTCTGTTTGTCGACCCGCTCGGTGTTGTTTTTTTGTGAGCTGTCACGAAGTACGAACGAAAGAGGGAAGATTGAGGCAAAGTGTGAATAGAAAAAATAATTTTATTGGGTGAAATAATAAATAAAAGAAGGAACAAACTTTCTTGTCTTGAAACGACACCAAAAGTGTCAAAATATTTTTTAAAAAATTATTCACAGCATGATAAGCTGATTAAACTCTCAACACAGTGGGGAAGACAAAACTTTATAAAAAAGGAAAAAGAAAAGTTGAAATTGTTTATGAAAAAAAGAAGCTTTGTGTACTTATAATCTTTGTGCAATTTGCTGGACAGCAGACAACTTAAAATCAATCGACTTGTTAGGAAATTGTCAAACTTTTACATCGTTCTTGAAGGAAACGATTAACTTTTACGATGAAAACTTCCGAAAACTTCATCCTGCAGGTAAGAAAAATTCTGGTCACTGATGTTTCAATCAGTGGAATTGCTCATCGCAGTTGTTCAAGCATCATAAATTTTCCTAGTGTAGCATCTGGCGATAGTTTCAAATTAAAATTTTCCTTTAATTGATTTTCTATTGAAACTCTCGTTCAATGTAAACTTTTATCCTAAATTTATGTTAAAAAATAGAAAACAGAGAGAGAAAAATAATTTGTTAGAATTCAAGATGTTCTGGTAGAACGTACATGATTCATTTGAATATTATTTTAAAAAAATAGTTTCATGTTTTATGCATAAATGAATGCATTATGTTGGTCAGAAACGGAGAATCATAACATGTTATGTTCAACATGAATAAAGAAGAAGAAAACATAAAATTTGATCTTGCAAACATTTCATGTTTTGCCTATCATTTCTTTTTTATTAAAATCAGACGATGCAACTTGCAGAAAGTCAAATCATTGCATAAGTTGGCAACATAAACTAAAGTAAAGTTCCAAATTATATGCATTCGTTATGATGACAACATTAATAAAAAAAAAAGTTTCATACAAATATGAGAATATTTTAGGAATGTTTCACTTTTCAACAATAGTTTCGTGAAATCTATGATAATGCTAGAAAAACCATTATCCGAAATCATAAACTTTTATGGAAATATTTATTCTAACTTTTAAGTACAAAACAACATTTTTTGGAAAGTTTTGATAAATGTTTAGAAGTTAACCATTGAAAGTTTAAATTTAATATTATCATTGTGGCAATTGAATTCAAATTAATGATCATTTAGAATGAATTTAAGTTTAAAACAAAGTTCAATAAAACTCAAAATTCTTAAATCTTTCACCTTCACTTCGAATACATTTTTTTTAACAATAGTCTCACAATGAACTTGAAACTATTCCTTGCAACAATATACGTTTTTCACTTTCAGTTGCATTTTTAATTCTTTCAAATTGATCACATAATAACATTGTCATTACTCTTCGTAACATGATACAAAACATTTCGAGTTCAGACTTTGTCGGCTGTCAGTTCATGTGAAAATCTGATTCGATGACATTCCATTATTACGCAAATTTCGTGCTAAATGCAAATTCGTTTGAGAGTCATCGTGATGAAATCATTTTCAGTGGCACTAACAATTGTTATGTAGATAAGTTAAATGCTCATGTTGATTATGCTTTGATTCTTAGCAAATTAGATTTTTTTTAACTCATTCAATGAAGTTTTTTTGACCTTTGTTAAGAGTAAACTCATAAATTGTTACATCCACTTGAAATCGTCTGTTGTAACAATGCACAGAAAGTCATAAAACCGCTTTTTGGGTATTTCCACATCGGCCAACCATCCAGCCAAAAGAAATTTATGTTCAGCCCCACAGTCATAACGAGAGAATCTTTCATAATTAAGCTTACCCTCGTTCTTTAAAATCGAGTAATTAAAAAGTTATGTTGCCATTTTTTAACGATCTTTATCGTATACTTGAACTAATTATGAATTCTAAACGTTATGAACGTCAGAGTGAGATTAAATTCAGATTAAGAATCGAAATTATACTCAAGAGATGAAGTAATTAATCGGGGGAATAAAGCAGACGAAAGCACTTACTTAATGAATGAATATTTTGTTATTCGTCTCAATCAATAAGTAACACTTTCATTATAATTTACATATTTAAAACTTACTTTCGCCTTTTCATAATGATCTTTGAAACTTTGGTATCCATGTTGATAAGCTAAGTCAAACTGAAAAGAAAATTAAAAAATAAATTATTCATTCTCAATTATTCGCTTCCAGAGGTTTTGTTGCGCGGAGGTTTAAAATAATTTATAATTTTTTTTTAAACAAAATGGCAAATATTCTCTTGCGTGTCTGATATTTTAAACATTAACACATTCTGTGTTAGTTTAGCAGACCTGATATACTCTGTCAACCGAAATATGCTGAAAACTTTTTTTTATCGTTCACCATCTAATGACAACGAAAAAAAACTCTGAAAAGTTCAACCGGAAGAGCAAGAGTTGACTTCATGAAATATGAAAACGTCAACAACTTGAAGTGAAGTGAAAAAAATCCCCGAGAAAATTTTGTTTAAATTTTGTACGGTAAAGCAAAATTTTTATCTGATGTCGATTAGTGTTATTAAGGTCATTGAAACCAAAATGATGGCAATTAGATATCCGAATGAAATTTAAGTCTCTGCTTGTTATCAAGTTCAACAAACTTTTAAAATTTTAAACATGCTAAAAGAACAAACAACACACGTTAATTAAAAATTAAACATTCTTACTTGTTTACTCCTTGTTTCGCCTCTAAAAAGACATTCTCTCTGCACCTTTGTCAGGTCGTCTAATAATTCACAAAAAAAGGAATCTTTTTAATGTCTGGTAACACGCAAGGGTTTAAATAATGACATAAAAGCTCAAAAGCTTCAATTTTCGAGGTTCGGGTTATTGTGCCTATGTTCCTTATTGTTTCCACCAAATCACAATGATTTGTTGTGAAATAGTTTACTTAATATTCACGTTTAGAAGAACAATTATGTATCAACATTACAAGAAAGATGTAATAAAATTTATACACTTTCACATTCGTGGTGGTTGGAACCAACGAACAAACGAACATCTTGTTGTACCCCACGAAAAGTGAATAAACATTTTTCATTAGAACCCTTTACCTTTTCCGTTTTCCTTTCGGTGTTGCATAATGAGGGTTGATGTTGAAGAAAAAGGAGGTAAAAAGAGGTATCGTTTGGGTAAATTATTCACTGAGAAGGTGGAAAAAGAAATAATTAAATTCCACTGTATAAAGGTAAACATGTAAACAAAGGAAGACGGCATACTACTATTTAGGAGGTAAAATTCCTTGTTACTCTTGTCGCTTTCACTACAATAATGTAAAGTTTGGGCGCCTCGAAGCAAAAACAAAGAACAAATGAATCCTAATTATTTTCCCTCTTGCTTCTTTAACCTGCGATAATTAATTATCTACTAAATGGGTGAGAAATTCTTTTCATAAATTTATTCAAATTTTTTATTTTATAGTATCAAAGTTAATAGCTTTATCTTTGGCATGATTATCTAATCCATTGATAATCGTTTGACGATGATGAGCTTATTTTAGGCACATCTCATGTTTCTTTCATGACTGTAAATGAACGCACAAATGAATGTTGATTATTGCTACGTAAATGTAAATTACGAAACTATATGTAATGTCCACAATTCCTGTAAATTAATTGATGGTTCGTTATCACAATGGTGATTGCTATAAAACACCTAAAACACTCTCTTTGATACATTTCCATGAAATTAATCGATGAATTTCATGTTTGACCATAAATTAACAAAACACAAACATATCATCAACAAAAATAACAAACAATTTAACGAAATTCAATCAAAACTTGTTCAAAAATGTTTCAACCATGCAACAGAAAATAAACAACAACAATAACAACTATGGAATTCTGGTTGACTAGTCGTGCGTGTCGCGTGTGACTTGAAGTGGATGTGTGAATGAATTCATTTATTTTTGCTTGTTTAATGACTTAATGCTTTTATGTTTGCGTGAGTTAGAAAATTTTGTTTTCATTTAAACTTTATTCAAGGGATTTATGCTGTCGTTGATAGCACAAATGGTGCTAACATTATCTGCCGAACGTGGTTCATCTGAGCGTTTGTCATCAGCTGCCTCATCACCATCTCAAGGCATTGTCGGAGCACTTTATCGATCTGCAGAGGCTAGAAGTGAAAGTGACAAGAATTTAGATTCGTCGCAAGCTTCACGTGGTCAGAGGTGTGCCAGATGTCCTGCACCCGCTTATTATGGCGGAAATTCTGGCTACGGTGACAGGTAAACCTTGAAACATTCCTCAGAAATCCCATTCAAATCCATTCTATGACATACTCGCTTTGTTAGCGGTACAAAGTTCATTAAAACTTCGTCATTACATACATTCAGAAAAATGTCAATGAAACTAAATAACTGATGGATTTTTTTTTGGTTTCCGGACGAATTCTTCTTTTTTTTTGGCAACGTAATTTGAATGTTTAGATATTACGACGATTATTATTATAGAGAAAGAGCGCCAGCTTATTATGGACGTGAAGATCCTTATAGAGAGTCTTACAGAGATCCTTACTATGGACGTGACCGCAATTGGTATTATCAACCTGAATATCGCAACACTTACGACAGGTGACGAACTTTTAATTCATTTCACTTTCCTTTGCGTGCTTTTTCTATATAAAAAACATATTCGTGAAATATCTCAGAAAAAGCTTAGACGAAAACGATGCTAATTCAAAGAACTTTTCAAACAGAGGCTATAATCGCTATGACAATCGTTATTATGGACGAGAAGATCCTTACTATGCTCGTGAACAGAATTATTATGATCCAAGACAAGACCCAAGATACAACGTCAACAACAACTATAACTCTTATCGTGGAAATGGTAAAGCTTAACATCAATTTAATGACATAAGATTGATCATAAAGCTTTGTTGATACTTCATTCATTGCTTTCATTTTTCTTCGGAAATCCTACAACAGGCTACGACAATTTAAATCCGACGCATTACGAAGCTATGCGAAATCAATTCCAGCGTGGTAAATTTTTAAAACAGATTTAAATTTAAAGCGCTTAAGTGGATTAGTCATTAAATGAGCTTCAATTTCTCTTTACTTTTTTTTTTTTTCGTGGAGCTTTAACTGTCGTCTACTTAATCGCTTTTGAATTTAAGTCGCTAAGAAAAACTCCCGCAACACGGAACGTTTTAAATTTTTTACCTTCATGATAAATGTCTTTGAAAGCAGATGAATGATTGTTAACGCATGCTCTAAATATTTTCAGATCGCAGCTACGGATATGACCAATATTATGATAGATTCTATGATCGTCCCGCTTATCGTGCTTCAGGAGGTTATTATGACAACCGAAACTTCCGGCCATATGATGAAACATACAGGTAATCGTTGTAAACTAGCTCTCACTCTTGATTATCAAAATTACGAAACTAATTCGTGATGAGAAGCGCAAAAAAAAATTTATTTTTCTGTTTTATGAATCAATGACCGAACCTAAAGCGTTAAGTCAACTACACGTTTAATTTTTCATTGTTCATTTGTCATCTGTATCTGGTTCAGATGATGAATAATGATTTGTGCATAATTGAGATTAAATTTGAATCATGAATTACGATTATCTTGTTTGTAAGTGGAATGAGACGGAAGAGAATTCGATTAACATTTAAATTTGATTTATACAAATCAAAATGGACAAATCAATGAATTTTTTGTTTGTGAGATAGAAAAAGGAACCAAAAAATGACCAATAACAACAAATGGAGCGTGATGTCTCATCTGACAACTTTTCAAACATCACCAACATACGTTTTTTCAAACTGATTGCCAATTCTAATTGATTTGTTCATTGACACATTCTTTTTGTGTTTATTGACCTCATTCTATGTGTGATGTTGATGTTCACTCGACTATGATCTTCCATTAAATTTACTTTTGAAATTATCCTATCCGAAAATTTGTTCACTGATGTGGGTTGTTGTATCGGGTGTATGAAAATTGTTGTGGTATCAGCTTAATAAGATCTGAAATTATGTCTCAAATTCTCTTTGCGATAGTCAATTAAATAAGAAGCTCATCCATTAAACTGAAAGTTCAAAGTTTCTGCTTCAGTGCATTAAGCTCAATCGAATTTCTATTCTTCCTGTAAAGTATTATCGGGTGTAGGTGAGATGAATATATATTGACACATTTTCATGATGAAACTTTCATCACATCAACGTTTAATGATCACACTAGGAGGGAAGAGTCATGTTAAACAAGATTATGAAAAATAATGTAATTAACATTGAGGGAAAATTATTTCGAAGCAGAGTTTAATAGTCGACAATCTCGTTTTTTAAAGCTGTTAACATGTTAACTCATGTCGTAAGTTGAAATTTATTTCAAAGCTTTCAGTTACAATCTGACATTCATAATTGTTGCAGTTTTCTGATGCTTTGAACTAGAGTGAACTAAAATATTTTTGAGGGATAAATTATTTTGAAGTTTACATGTTAGATGAAATATTATCATGCGAATAAATTGAAATTGAAATTTATTTGTATCCCTAAAACATTCAACTGTTCCCGGAATCTGATTTACTTTCCAAATATTTTGTTTTTGTCGTTAGTAATAAATATTCATGTACATATCGCTGTCGTGTTATGACATAAGCGATTCTAGTCGAAAATTTTATGCTCTGCTTGGTAATTGCAATTAAAACATATAAAAAAATCGATTTAACGCAAATGTAGTTTTAAAATATGTGAAAAAGATCAAACAAGATAATGAATTACATGCTTAAATGTTAACTGGGAAACAGGAAAGAAACAAAAAAAAGTTTAAATATTTAAAGTTTCACACTTTTACTTCCTTTCCTTTCATCAAAAAAATAAAAGGAAAATCTGCTTTTCTTCTGCTAACATAAAATGTTGCTAATACGTGTGTGTTTGTGTGGAATTCCTTCAAACATTCAGAAAAGATTTATGATGAAAGTTGTCTCTTAGTGTAAATAATTTATCATGTCAACTTACAAAACTTGTTAATTTGTGTCTCATTTCTTCTTCTTTGTCTTTTTCCGTTTCCGCTTTTTTGTGTTGTTGTGTTGATGTTAAATGTGTCGTGAAAACTTTTTTCTTCTCTATTCAAATTGTCACATTTCAAAACGATATCACATGCACAACACAATTATCCTTTGCCCACATGCAGAGGCTCATCCGGATTTGACAATTCAGGTCGAGGTTATTATTTCGCGAATCAACATGGTCAGAGGCCTTCACAAAGTCCTCAATATCCCCCACCAGAAACTTATGATCAAGCACAAAGACCTCCATCATCACATGGCAATCATTACAATCCACCACAACAGCAATCACATCACACGACAACCCGAGTACCTCCCGAATTCTATCATGGAAAACCTGCACAATCGCCGCACATTCAAACGGTGTCATCGGGCACGATAGGGACTGTAGATAGCAACCCATCTACAAACAATAATAAAAATAATAATAAAGAGATAGATGATAAGGAGAAAAACAGGTAAATTTCATAGCTTCAATGCACAGATGTTTGTTTAAGTATTTAGAGTTTAGAAGAAAGATATTTATTAAGGCAAGGACGATTGAGATGATAATCGGTAGTTTGTTCTTTCATTGTCTTTCAAATTAAATTAAGCTGGAAAATGAATGTGAGAAATTCTTTCAGAATAATTTTAAACAAATTGTTTTGTTTCTTATCTTTAACTTTGCACTACATTTATACATATAAATTCCGGAATTCATGAGAAGAAAGTCAAATCTTGGTGTGCTTTTGGGTTTGAATATCCACATTCATGTGGAAAATATTAGAATTCATTGCAGTGTCAAGTTTTGGTTACAACATTTTCAGTTGTCATTGTAAATATCACACTTCTATCTTTTTAAATGTTTGCATGTTACTGTCAATTGATGTAAGTCTTCTTTCCATTTTTTTCTTCTCTTTTTCTTCATCATTTTTCACTTTGTTTCCATTTTTATCCTTTTCCCAAAATCATCACATTTGGTCTCATACTTTAGCATTCTTCTTTCTCCATTAATAGCTCTGCCTATGGTCGACCTTCTTTAGGTAGCAGCTATTTGTTTGACAGATCAAGTGATGATGCTGCAGCTGATTCCGGCTTAAGCCCACCGATTTCCACCAATGATGAGAAGAAGACGGAATCGGCCAACATGGAAATGAAGAGTGAAACTGATGCATGAACAACATTCAAGAAACATCTCAAAAATGATCTATAATAGCTTTACACAAAACCAATCAACATGAAAACAATATTTTTAGTGAAATTTAATAGCATTTATGTATGGTCTTAATATAATATCCTTTTTTATAACTTTTCCTTTTTGTACTTAGGAATCATAAGAATTTACATTTTAATGCAAATAATAAAAGTTGAAAGAGTCAACAGAAGAAGAATTCACAATGTTTCGATATTTAATCTTACTTTATATTGCAAGCATGAAACATATTTCAAGATCTTAAAAGCACAAACAAAAAAATTCTTTTATACTCAAAGTCAGGAAATTTGTGTACAAAAGAAAAACTTTTTTATTCTCACACCATGTCAGTGTGCAGCTTACATAGCATTATTTTCAAATTCCTTAAAGCTCTTTCCAGCCGATGATAAAAAAGTTTTCTTAAACCTATTCCGAGTGTATAGTGAAAAAGCCTCGATTTCACATTGAAATGATGTTGAATTTGCATTGCTGATGACTCGCAGATCTCATGAAAAGTAATTGAAATCGAGGATGAGAATAAGAAATACGATTTCGTCTCCAATGTAATGGATGTGCCTTCTTCAAACTTTGTGACGTTAAAATACGCTGAAAATTTCCCTACAAAAGAAAGTTTTTCACTTCCATTAAACACTTATCGAGCGAAGAAAATTCCTTTGATATCAACAACAATAAGTACAAAAAATATTCCTTCTCACCTAAGAAAATTTCATAAACTTTTCCAATTCCACGTCGCTCATTCGAAGAGATGACGAGGCTTATTGAATCAAGCCACTGATAAACACAAATATTGCGTGCGTGTTGATGATAGTAGACGGTGTCAAAAGCTTATGATTTATGATCGACACAATAAATCCGTAATTATTCAAACACTTTACCTTGTTCACCATATGGGGATTTCTTACGACAAATTCGAAAAGCTCAGCGTTATTTATGTCATCAAAAGTCTCGCAAAGACAAATTGCATTAGGATTTAATCTGCTGTCGACTTCTTGATGATTTATTAATACTAATGTGAAGACAATGATGAAAATGCATTTAACATCCATCGTCTTGTTACGTTCATCATTCAATCACTCGTTTTATGTTTAATTATTAAATTCTTTTTTATACACAAATTTCTAACATGAAATTTAACATGACTAAACTTTTCACAACATAAACCGAGACTGTCTTCATTAAAATCGATTTTCAATTTATCAAACGTTGCTTTATTTATGTTCAGGTGTTGCTTTAAGTCCTAACATTTCAAAAAGCGATTCTCGTTCAGTCCTACTCTGGAACATTTGCTAATTGAATTAAGTTGAAACCATAAAATATTATCATTCTCAAGTCACAAAGCAACTCGTTGCATGTTGGAATAATTTTATTTAGAATGCAGAAAATTCGAGTCTCACTTTTCCGCAATGATTCAAAATTAAAAGTTAAATTCATTGTGTTTTTAAATGTCATAGAAGATCTTCCTTTTTTTAAAAATGTTAAAAACTATACAAAAATTAAATAATTTTTGTAAGGGTTTGAGAGCCATTGGGAATTTTGTCTATTCAGCAACATGAGCATATGTGGTTGCATAACCTTAAGGTGAATGGAAAAGAATTTTCTTCAACCAATTAAATCGATTCATCTTCGTTTGTCTTTATCAAATGTTATGTAAGAAACTGAAAATCTTCATGCTCTTGAAACCTCTGATTTCCTAAACCATCTATTGTGAATGAATGTATTTAGCTTTATTTTATTTATAACCAGGAACAGAAACCAAACCAAAATCGAGTCACATAAATTTAAAACTAGTTTTTTCATCGTAAAAACTTTCTCACGATTTTCCTTTAGAAAATTTATGCATCTAAAATATCTACGTGAGAGTGTATTGGATGTCAAGTGATTGCAATAGGGTGAATCTTAGGGTTGTTTGATAATAAAATAAGCGAAGACTTACCTTTAAATTTCTCCTTAATCGTTGCTTCATTTAATCTCAGAATTTTCATTGTGTTCGTATGTCAAGGAATTTATTATGTAAGCTACATACTCTTTAAAGGAAAAGAACTAGGGGTTGCAAAAGAACAAAAGATATTTCCGTAACTGGAACGAAGATGACTGGTTGTGTATTCAACTTTGATGTTAAAATTCTCTGACAAGCAATTCCTTTACCTTTTTCGAAATCTTTCCCCTAATCTTCATCGCACAGCAAACTACAAAAAACGAATACTAAATACATTTTCTCAGCAATATTTTATGCAAAATATTTAACTAAGTGAATTTTTTGAAAGCAGTTCACATCCACAAAACAAAGTAATCTTTTTCACATGAATTATTTATCCAAATTGTACCTTTAAGTCACCCAAAATCGTCTGTAGGAACTGTTAGCCATAAATTTCGATTTATTTAGCTCGCATTAAGAAATATGATCTGTGATTCATTTTATTTACCTTTTCTTTCATAAATTATTTGTTACGACATTTTATTGGAATTTTGAAATGCAGAACTTGAAGTGAAAGTTATCGAAACTGAATTTGATTGTCTGATTTCGATTATATCGTTATATAACTAGAAGATTCTTATAGTTGCCTTGCTTTGTTGTGTATGAAAACCAAACACGTGGTGTTTCAAGATGTAAATCACATTGTTTGTTAATTATACCTTGTTTTATATTGAATGCCTTTTCTTTTATTCTTAAATACTTCTCAAGGAACTCGTGAAGAAACAAAAGATTCTTTGATATGCAATCTACACTAAGGTTCTTGAAATAAGGCTAAGGAATTGAAATCAAATGCCAGCTTATGTAGCAGCAGTAGCTCTTGACATAAACAAGATTCAAACGATAAAATAAATGTCCAGGTGGACTTATTTCTTCTTCTGTTTTCCTTTTCGTTTTTCAATCAAACAAGATTGTGTAAAAATACTTTATGAATAAGAAGAAGACGAAGAACAATCAATACAACAGGGAAGAATGACTTGAAGACGTTACAAAATGTCTTTTGTGCAGAAATGACCTGAATTATGGCACAATCCAAAGATATTTCCAGATCGGAATCCTTTTGTCTCTTCCCAACAAATCATATTTTGAATGAAATCGTAAATTGCAAGATGTTTTCAAGATTGCACAAGGAAATATTTGTCACTGAAATGCCCTGGAAATTAAATCAATTTACAGCGAAGAAACTTTATTTTCCTTACCATAAGGAATGGCAATCTTAACATTTAATGAAATGAAAACAGACGAGGCTCACTTTACAATAGAAAGAAAGGAAAAGATTTTGAATTTGCGACGGTTCAATGATCCCATAAACCTTTTTTTATAAGAAAAAAAATGAAACCCTTTTGAGCTATTTCTTGACTCAATCCATGAATCTACCCTTTGAACCATTAATTTCTATGCTCAATGATTTTTTTATTGAAAATAAATCCATCGATCAGTGAGCGATAAGAAAGATTGATCCTTCGAAAATTATATTTACTCAGTCTCTGAACGAGTGCGATTGGATAAACAAATTAAATTTTATAATTCAGAAAATGATTTCTAATTTAACTAAATTCAATATAAAAAGTCTGGGAAGCAAATAAAATTTTTTTTTCATCTGTAGGCTTCCATTCCCCATGTAACAATCAAGAATAAGCATCAGACCACACCGACAAAAAAAAGAAAATGTACAAAAATAATCCATGATTCTTAAAAAAGATCGTCTCTAAGGTAATAGATTCAAAGGGTCTTCATAAAGGATTTTCAATATCGTGTTAGAGCTGAGAAAAAAATAACATTCAAGTTCATCCCTTTTCGAAGGATTGCGAAAAAGAAAAATAACAACTCGACAAACAATAGAAAGAAGAACGAGAGAAAAAGAAAACATCTCGTAACAAAGGCGCAAAAATTATCCAAAACTTACATCTAATGTAATCTATTCTCACCTCAAACTCAGATGCAATGAGGCGAACGGAAGACATTTTCAGGTAATCACAGGAAGGATAGAGAACGATAGCTTCAACATATGTGCTTCATAAAATCAAGAAAAAACGGCATACAGCAACACATAAATCTCTCTTTGCATAATGATACGAAAGGAAATCCATTCTAGTGTTTCCCGTGAAATTTCTTTTCTCACAGAATTAGTACAAACTCAGACACAATTCCCACGAGAACGTTGCAATTTAAGAATCAATGGTTAGCATTTAAATCAACAACAACTCTAGAGATTGCCTATAATTTCAACCCGCATAACAACCAGAAATCATCATCATCATCTTCACCCTTAATATTCAGATTGTACATAAATTCCGCCAACTCAACAAAGCTATTCAGATCAATTAATGAAATTGGAAGTGAACCCGCATTGGGCTTCTGATTTAATTTGAAAAGTTCGAAATTCAATGAGATTTCTGATTTTATATCCTCAGATTATAGTCATCGAATAATCGAAGCGATAATGACGATGACTTTCCCAATATGTTTGTTAATTTGTCCTAAATCGCTCGTTAGAATTATCAGGGTCCAAGATTCATGCTTAGTTAATTCAATAAAATTTACTTTACACGTTTCATGATTTTCCTTCAAATTATCTTTCATTTTAATGTAAATGAATCTCTCCTTCTCTCTCTCTTGTTTCCTTCCCAAAAATATAAATTTAAGGTACGTTAAACGTGTAGGTTAATTTAATAAATGAAAACAAAAGTCATTGCGAGGGAGCAAACTTCATGATGTAAAAAGAAATAAAAACAGATTTAATTAAATATAACAGGCCGCAGTGAATAAAAAAATATAAATTCCGCTCAAATAACAGATGTAAGCATCCGTTAAGAAACTAGAATTATAAATCCAGGTTGAAATGTTTAAGAACTTCGTTTGTAAATGTCTGTCAGGTCCTAATTGAGTTTCATTCTTTCTTTTCGCAACATCCTTTAATACTTTTTCTCATGCATAAATTTTTAAAAATCTATGCTTGCTAAAGATCAAAAGAGACACTCATTCATGACTGATTACTTTTAAATGAAACGAGTTCTCTTTAAATCCTTTCTTGCCTCAAACTCGTTGTCGTCACATTTACATAAATTCCATCAGCAGTGAGCTTGAAAGAAAGATGAGAATAGTCTTCGCTCTTGGGCATTTTTCTTAAGCCATAACTACTCAAGCTATTATTTTAACTCATTCTAATTTAAATTTAAGATTCTCACAGTTCTTTGTGCCATGTTATTATTATTTAGGGGGAAAGTTTTTTTTACGACTTTGTCATTTATTGTCTTGATTTTCGCCTTGCTTTAAGACGATGTCGTTGTGTAAGTGCCATTCATTCTCACGAAGGAAAGGGAAACATCTTAAGAAGAATAAGAACGTAAAAATAAAGGAACTTTCTCGACCCAGCAATCAACAAATTTTTTGACAACAAAGGAATCTCAATCTTACACACGTAAGAGCTGAAGGGAAAAAAATTCGAGAGGGGATGTGATGACGATTGTATACGACGGTTGGTGTTCTGAAAGTGAAAAAAAAATCATAAAGACCCAGCATGAAACTATAAAAGTCCGTTGTATCTATGAAAATCAGTTTAGTCGTTTGGAATCAACAGTTAAGTTAACAGGCACAGTCCGAGAGTGGGCTTAAGAGGTGGAAAAAGGATTTTCCATATCCTTAAATTTTCCAACATTCCTCAATTGCCAAAGTTTAAAGTTCAGTGAAAAATTTAAAAGTGAAAAAAGTGTTTAAATGGATTAACGTTTGATAAATCAAGGTAATGAAGTTTAATTTAATTAAGAAAAGTTTCATCTGAGTAAAGCGTTTCGTATCAATTTCAATTTCTCAGATATCGAATGAAAATTGTTCGTCATCAGCAGACAAAGGAAGCAAAGCTGAAGCAATTAACAATAGCTGAATGCGCATCAAATATTTAACAACTCAGTTCTTCGTATGAGAATCGACAGTAGAAACAGACCTGAATCAACATAAATTCACGTCATCAGAGCTCTCGACTAACGAGCAACATCAAATGGTGCTGAATCGTGAACAGAAATCGCCGAAGGAGCAAAAAAACAAATTTCGGACTTCACAGCACAACTCGTCATTACGTCTCGTCTAGCTCCAATATAGGAAATCAATTCAAGCACACCAACTCTACCTTTTTAATTGCAGATATGAAACGTGCAGTGAAAACTGTCGACAAAAAAAAAACTCGCTGCAGTAACTCTCTACATGATTGAATCATCAATTTTATATGTTAATAACCATGGTGAGCCATGGAGACCAGAAAATTGACATCACACCGCATCACCGACTCATATTCATCAACATCATTTCTAAATATTATAAAATATCCACATATCTAATTATGTGGCATAACAAATTGCAACATTTCTGAAATTGGCACAGGTAAAACAAACCTACGTAAGACATTCAAACAGCTACAATCAAATTTATCAAGCCAAATTAATTTTTTTCTCTTCTTTCACTTTGTCAGATTGAAAGAAAAAAAAAGAGAAATGAAAAATGCCATCAATTTTATATTCTGTAAAAATATCTGAGAGAAAAACAGAAAGAAAAGCGAATCGAGAAAAGTTTGAAAAATTGCGAAATTCAATTTAATTTCAACGATCTCGCTTGATTGATTCAGAAAATACTTGACATGAAATAATTGGAATTCGAAATGTAATTATGCTTTATGAAACTAGAGAAATTATTTTGTTACCGCGAATTAACTGACGACTTCATAAATCATTCCGAGTGTTTAATTTTTTTTTGTGTGTGACTTTAGTTAAGTTATCTGATAGACGCGCGATATGAGTTAGTTGAGAAGTTTGTAATTTATTACATTTCTTTGATTCTGTCGTGACTAGTGAATATCTTCAATAGTTTGTAGAAAGATATTTGCGACACACAATCCCTACTTAAAAAACTTCCATAGAATTTCTTATCGAAAAGCTTAAATTTCTCATCATTAAATAATTTAAATCGAATGAAATTTAAACTCTGAAACATCAATCATAATTCATCATGTTGTGTGTCCAAATATTTATTTTAAGGTAGAATTTATTTGTATTTTTGTGTGTAAGATGCGAGATTGTGCGACAAAACTTTGATCCTAGTGCCCTTTTAAAAAGAAAGTTCATCAAAAACCCCAAGAAAATGAACTCAACTTACACCATCTGAACCACTCACTCGAGATGGTTTCAGAATTCTTTTTGTTTCTTGTTGAAATTCGTTGAATTTTCATTAAGTTTTGTTGTTACTACATCGTTAATGTTGTTACTGTTATCTAAAATCGTCACACAGTTATTTGTTGATGTCATTAAGTTTGAAATAGTTTGTTGAATTTGTGTTTTCTTTAAGTTTTCAATATTCCGCCGAATTCTCTTGACTTTGTTTGAAGCGATCTATTGTCTGTTTTGATCAATGTCTTTAAAACATATTCGACAGAATTTGACGAGTTGTTTTGTTAAAGGAGAAGCTTTCATTCCGAATTAATTTTCATGAATAATCTCTTCTCCATTGTTTTCTGTTGATTTTTCATTTTATTCATTTTTTCTTATTCGTTCTTTTGTTTATTTTTTTATTTTTTGTTTTTTGTCTTGTGAAAATTGAAATCATTTCCTCGAAGCTATTTCGAAGCTTTCTATTCCACATCCATTCTTAAAAGTTTTAAACTTACTTATCTTACAAATACGTGCTTCAGTCTTTGAAAGCTTTACACAGCCAACAGTAAATGAAGTGTAAACATTTCAGTCCTCACCAAATGGAGTAAACAAAAATATTTTTCTATTAGAAAATGGAAAACTCATGAAGAAAAAATTATTCTGTCGCAAAGAATAAACAAAAAGCATTTTTCAACACTGCACAAGATTCGAGGAAAAGTTTTGATTCTCATGTTGGTTTTGTTTCTGTTGTTAATTTGTTATTTGTTTTGTTATCCTTTTTTCTGTTATTGTTTTTCTTAACGACTAATATTTCTCAAGACATTTCAGAACTTTTTGCAGTTATAAAGCTGTTAAAGAAATTGAAAATCACTGATTAATTTCAATGGAGAAATTGAAAAAGTTTTTCCGATCTAAGTACCGATTCGTTATGATAACATCTTCAAACGATTGAGTTTCAAAGAAAATTAAATCAGAAGAAAATTGATTTTCATTTAATCTTTCAATTCTTATACGTTTGTCTTTTGTGAAGATTTCAAAGTTTTTGTGTGTGTGTGATTTTGCAACCTTTTCAGTGTGTAAAAAATTTTCAATTAAAAATGTTTTTTGAACTCAAAATTCATCACTTTTTCGTGTGAGATTTCATGTTTTCATTAACTATAATTATAAGTTTGGTTCATTTTAAAGTTTTCAATCGGAAAACAGTTTAAGATAAGTTTTAATTACAATTTTCATCGTCAAATTCATTTCGGAACAGAAAAGTTTCTCTTAGTTTTGTTGAGAATAATGCAAAAGATTTTCAAACTTTCATTTGTCATAAAATTGAACGAATCATTTTGAAGTTTCCTTAGACTTTCATTATAACTATTGATGGCTATAAATGTTACTAGATTCATAAGTTCCTTCATTGTTATTTAATTTTTTAAGTATCCTGTTAACTAGTTTTAAGTGTTAAAAGTGAAAGTTAGTCGCTTTCACGGTTTTTGAATTTTTGTTTGGCTGACTTTATTTGTTGAGTTTTGTTTTGAGAGACAAAAAAGAAATGCTTGGTCCCAGAGAATCAGCCAAAAACTTCATATCTAACACAAAAAAGGAACACAGTCGAGCGATATCGTTAAAACTTTTCTTTCGAAGGGAAAATTCCTAAAATTGCTCTGTTAGAAAAGTTTTCTTGTTAAAAATTTCTGTTGTTTTTTTTACTTCAAAAATTCAATGAGCAGAAAATTTATTTCACAACGGATGAGAAAATTATCGAAATTAATCAATCAAATAAGAATTAAAATATTCCCGGCAGCAAAGAAACTTTCAAAATTACTTGAAATATTGCCAAAGAGTGCCTCTAAAATATTCTTACAATTGAATTTGTAATAAAAAATCTGGGAGATGAATTAAGCTGAAGGAATTGCTGGTAAACAATAAAGGGCTTCTATGTTATCGAACATAAACAGCAAAAAAATGAGAAAACCACAATGTACATAATTTATAAACATTTTTGAATGACTGATGAGAGTGAATGCAATTAAAAATTAAAATAAACATAAGTAACAAAAACATTATGAAAAAGCAAGCATTTTTATTATTAAACATCTTTAGAGATTCTTCGAGAATTTGGCATGACAATCAAATTTTAAATCAATTTCAGAAAAAATGCTGAGACATCTTGAGAAGTTTTACTGACGCTTTTTAGACATATTTTCCGATCGCATTTCATGTCCATTCACTGGAAAATTTATCGAATTAAGCTTATTCTTTATCGTTCCTTAATTCCCATCAAAACTCAACTTGACATTGAATGTTTGCTAACTTAATAATGTAACTAATCTCATCATACATTTCTTGAGATTTCGGTAGAAAGTTTCTCCAAAAAACTTTTTTAAAAGTTTTTTTTTGGGAAAAAATAATAATCAGACATAATTAAATCTTTATTTTGTTTTTTTCAGAAGATTTATCTCTCGTTTGTTCTGTCTTGTCTCAGACAGCTCATAAATTGAACTTCAGATTCATACCGAAGATTTTCCGTAACCATTGCAACAACTTTCTTTCCTCATATAGGTAATCATATTAACATTTTTTCTTAGTCTTCTGTAACTCTAGTTCAGAAAACATAAAATATCTAAGTTCCCATCTGAAATATTGATTTTCTATTCTTTTCTCCTTATCAACATTCGAAACGATTCAGCAAATTTTTTCTCCACTAACTTCACATGAGGAAGGAAAAGAAATGGTAAAAGATTAAAATAGAAATTATACTCTGATGGGGTCTTCTTATTATCCTTGTCGTTTATTTTCCGATATTCCAGCATCGATTATCATAATTTGAGCTTTATGAGAACCATTACAGGAATAACAAGTATCATTCGATATCGAGTTACAAAACCCTCGATCCACTTTTCCTGTTGTTACAAATCACCAAATTAAGCAGAAAGAAACCAAGAAGAAAGCAAATATTTGAGAAATCGTTATAATCCTTTTTATGTGCCTAAAGAAAATAAAAAAATTGCGATTAAGGTTGGACTTGAAGTGCTTTTTTTATCTTTCAGCATTTTCTTTTTAATGAAGTGAACCTTCTCCGTTTATTTGCACAATTTTCGTTAATAAAAAGAGCTTTAAGAAACACTTCCGCAATCTTAAGAAATGTGCTGCGTAAATCACATTCCGCATTAAATGAAGTAATGGACAGATGAGACAAATGATGAGATGAGAAAAACTAAACATCAGTGTCGGAACGAACACTTCTCGTGCTTAATGTTTTGACCCTATTTACTAATATTTCATTTGAAATAATTAATTAAAAACGTCTGATGAGCATGCCAAAGAAAATAACTGTCAAGCATACATTAAAAATTGTGAAAAATTTATAAACTTCTTAACTGTCGCTGCTTGAGAAATATCTGAAAATTAAAATCTTCCACGTTTTGCATTTTCCAAACATGGGTCAACAGATACAGTCGCAAATATCATCTGTGACGTTTCCTATGTGTTTGTACAGCATGCCTTAATGTTTACTGTCTTATGCTCTTCTATTTTCCTTTATTTTTCGAATATAGTTTCACACTAAAAGTTTTCAGCGATAACTTCCATTGCTCATGCGCACACGTTCTGTATCATGCGGCAGAGAGAAAAAGAATTCAAAACAAGCAGTTTTTGTGCGTCTTAACTCAATGTTTCTTAAAGTTAGTCTCAGTTGTCTTTATTTTTTATCATCGAAACGAAATTCGAACGATTAAAGTGAAGTAATTGACAAAGGTAATTGCATGAAATCGTTTGCTTTCAATATTCGATGACTGTCTGCGGTGAAATTGTGCTTAAATTTGTTCATTAACACATAATCTCGATGTCTTTTTTTTTGTGTGTCTACTCAATAGAACGCAGATCGATAAAGTGATTTGGAATTTTGTCGAACCAAAAAAATTTCTTTGACATTTAGATAATAATCGAGTTCAGTGAATTCAGTTGTTATGTAACAATTTCACTTTACATACATAAGCATAAGTGAAAGGAAGGAATTTCGTTAACAAGCTTCACGTGAAAAACGGGGTGAGTCAAATTTAAATGTTGAAATTGTTCGAACAAGGCGACGTGTCTGGTATCGATCACAGTTTTCTATTTTTTTGCTATCATAATTTCCCGTGCCCTTGGCCAAAATATTTTTTCTGTTCCGCATTTTCTTCTCATTCTACTTCTCATGAAAAGATGAAAAGAGTTTGTTTGTGCAGGCAAGTCACATGTGATAATGATCAAAATCGATTAATAGTAAAGTGGCATATTAAATAATATAAATTACTTTTATATGTTCCACTTCACTCTTGATGCAAAGCTTAAGAAAATATTAATAAAATTAATGATGTGTCATTCAGAACATAATTTCGATTTATCAACATATCAATTGAGTGAACTCAAGACAAGCATCTGATCGTTATTATTATTATTTATGTTCATTCAAATTGTGCAATGTTCCGTGCACTTAACCGACAACATTCAGGAAGATTCTAAAATGATAATTTGAAAAACAGTTTAGCAAGAAAGAATTTATTGATCTTTGGATATTTGTTACATTCAAATGCAGAACAATTTCCATGCAATTCTCTGCATACGACAGTACTTAATTACTAATTCATTGTACAATCTGAAATCAGAGTAGAAAAGAGGTCATGATATAAATAGAAACGGCAAATAGAAAAGGAAACACGATAGATCAGATGAATCATTCATTCACCGAAAATAAATTGCTAAAATTGAGATTTAATTAAAAAAAGAAACAAGAAGTTGGTGTGATGATAGCGTAAATACATTAAATGCTTCTAGCTACGCGTTATGCAAAGTAACTCAATCTGCAGTGTAGAAACAAATCAGAAGAACTTTGAAAATCTCAATTGATGAAAAATCAAGCAGCAGATAATTTTACTTCAAATCGAATCACGCTTTCATGATTTCAATTTTTTTTTGCATTGACAATCCCTCTCAATTGTATAACGAGCATAAATTATTCCACATATAAATGTTCAAACAATTCCCGACGATTTTTGTTTCAATATTTACTCAACCATTAAACATTTTCCGCTTCTTTTTTGAGAATTTTAATTTTTTATTTTGTTCTTATGTGAGCAGCAGAAGAAGACGACAAGAACTGTTACGTTTCTTGGAACTCAAACGTCTTTCTAGTTACTCTTCAGCCTTAAATCGTTTAAGACAGAATTCGTCGTCTTGAGAATTTTATCAAATATCTAATTAAGATGATGGTAGGAAAGAGTTCAACGAAACGGTAATGAGATTTATCGATCATTGTTCGAATTGTTTTGCTTCGTCAAAATCAGATGAAAATCATTCAAATGACGATGAAAAGAAAAAGAAAAAGATTTTCATTCCATTTCAACGCTACGCGCTTTTAGTTTTCGGAAACCGCGATGATAAACTTACAGCTCGTGATTTTTATTCAAAATTTTATTCATCGACAGCTGTTCAACCAAAATATTTTTGTGCTGGAAAAAAATATGAAATTGAGCGAAAACACAAAATCAAGAAACGCGAATTGTTAAATGACAGATTGAATAATCAACGAAATGTAACAATTCGTCGTTGTGATAACATCAAAGGTATGAAACTTATTCGTTAGATAAGATTTTGAAACATAATTTCGTGACTTGTTTTATCAAGCACTGCTTTGAATTTCATTTAAATTCATCTAAAATTAAGTAAACTCCCCGAAGATGAAGATACTTGAATCATGAAATCGAAGATTTTCCTGAAAAATTTGTACAGTTTGGTTAGAATAATTGCAAGTCGTGTTGAAATTTAAAACGCCCAACCCTTCCTTTGTGTATCAATTGAGCTGAGTAAGACAGAATGTTATTTAAAATCAGTTCCGATCTGCTTTTATTACATAACTAAAGTTATTTTTTGTTTTCCGATTCGTTTTTGAAAGCTAATTGAGTTTAGTCGGTCGAGTTGATGACGGAGTGAATTTCATTAACATCCAGTAGACGCCACAAATTCGCCAATTTAATTTATGACTTAATTCAATTTCGCGTTCTTGCTAATAAATAGTGATGGGTGTCTAACATTAAACCATCCCTAGTTGGAGTTATTTCGAATTGAATTGAATTAAAATTACGCAACATAAGAGCGTTTGAAATTATCGTTTATTTTCTGCTGAACTACTAGAATTAATGTTAAATGAATTATCGGAAATCTCTACACAAACACACCCATCATGAATGAATTATTGTGCGGTCAGGGTACTTAAAAGTTTCTCATCCTGTCTGCTTTTTCTTATTTCCGAAATCAAATTAATTTCAATTGGAAGAATCTTTCTAATAGACATAAAACAGTTTTGAACTTGTCAGAATCAGGAATCTAATTTCAAAAATTTACTGTCGGATTTGTTCGTTTCTTTTTTTGCTATGAAGTTTAAGTTGTCATGGCTTTTAAATTGAATATGATGATATTCTGAGTCACATGAAAAATTTGTCAACTGAATGATAAATTGCTGTAAGCGCTTTAAGAGATGTCAACAAATATCGAGAATAATCGGAAATCAAATCTTTCGATTACACAGATTATTCGAATATCTGACATATCAAATCATATATCTTGAGATTTGTCTCATAAATGTTATGATTATGAAATAAAAAGATGGCAATAAATAAATTGACTTTTCAATATAAATAAAAAAATGGAAAGCCCTGAGGTCACATCATAAATTTAATTGACTGCAATTAACGCGATAATCGATCGTAACAACCGTTTATTCTATTTTTTTTTCATCCATCGTCGATTAGAAAAAATCCACGCAATCATTTCCATGTATGTACACATTTACAATCTTCTGGTAATTTCATTTCGCCATCCGTTAGATCATCATTTAGCAATTTGATTTGATTTCATTGAAATTACGCCCAACCCGTTTCCAGGCTCTACTCCCTCTTTGAAACTAAAAATAAAGAATATTTTTCAACGTCAATTGATAGCAAAAATGTGACTGAGACATCACTGAATATTGTTGGAAGTACAAACAAAGAAAAAATGAACAAGTTCATTTAGAAGCCAATTGGTAATTGCCAACAATGAATTCTTTTTGAAGAAAGAAACTTACAAATCATTGACCGACTTTGCATATCTAATTGTTAAATAAAAATCTATTCAATGGATATCAATTATTGATTAAAATAAAACTTACATACTCACCAAACAAACTTAAAAGCGATCTGATAGATTTCCATTCAAATCATGATAACAATGAACTTAAACTGGGGATCGATGTCGACATTTAAACGCACCTACATACATTAAATGGTTAAGCATAAAGCAAAAAAAAGAACAGCATAATATCTCCGCCTACAGAGTTTCATAGAAATTAAAAATACCTTTCGAGATTGCAAACGCGGCTACATATTGTCGTCCGATGGAACGGACACACGGTTCACGATTTAATGTCGCGCTTTGAATAGAAATTCTTCTCTCAACTCTTTTTACGCCGAAATTGTTTGTTGAATAATCTCGCATTGATGCTTTTATGTTTTTATGGTATTCATGCTTCTCTCTCTCCATCTCGCTCACACATTATTTTTTGTTTTCATTTCTCGATGTAAACAACAAACAAAATGAGTTAATAAAACCAAATATCTAGCAATCGAATTATTTTTTTGCGCGGCATATCAGAAGTTCTAAACTATTTTTGTCAATCCAAAGCTTTGTATGAGTAAAAGATGTTCACAACTGGAAGCTCTGTGATTGTATTAATATGGGTATTTCGTTTCACATTCATTCAATTTTTTCCGTTCCAAGTTTTTCATTGTAAATTTTTTTTTGTTTGTACACTTCACTCCGTTCTCCCATATCAGCAGTTTTAGTATTGTACAAAGAGAACACAAGTTTTCTTTCTATTTTTTTCTCGTTTTGGAGTCGATGTTTAGTTTTACCGCGATGTTAAACGAGTGCGCATGTTTCGAACGCTTAGTCCGTAAGCGCGCGCTTTGATCTTCATCATCATCATCACATTTCGTATTTTTACTTTATTTTCTCGTTGTTTGTTTCAATAAAACAAAGTGTAAAAAAGAGAAGTAAATAAAGAGCTGTAATTAAATGTTATAGATGCAAATTTATTCATTGGCAGCAGTTGATTTCTTCAACGTGTTGTGTGTTGTCAAACCGAAACACAATTTGCACACTAGTGCTATATAAAGTGATAAGGAAAATATAAAAATTAAATTAAAATTCACAAATTGTGTGCAAAAAAACATCGTTCGAAAAATAGTCGTAAAATTAAAGTGAATTCTGTAGTTAATGTTATATTTGTGGATAGATAATATTAATTTACATAAATCCGACTGTTTTTTTTATCAGTTATAGCAGATTTTTTATTTTTATTTTTCAATTTAATCGAGCGAGCGAACCCGTTAAAAGGAATTAAATTTAAATTACCGCAAGGTTCTCATGTTGTTTTGGTGACAAAGGTAATCATTATTTTATAGCCCATACAGTGACTGCAAATTGGAATTAAAATCCCCATAAGAAAATTAATCAAAAAGCTGAAAAAATGTTTTATGTTGTATTGACATGTTATCACATTGCAGTGTTTTATTTATGGAAGCAAATAAATTAAATGCAGCAATTTTGGTGTGTCCAACTATATTTAGAGACATGAATCCCTTTTTGAGCCTAGGGCTGAGTTTTAGTTGATAAAATTATTAATTAATTAACGCGACCAGCGACCCTCGTTCAACAACAAAATGATGTTGTGTGCGCGCCGAAATAAGGAGTGACAATCTAATTAAAACGAGGGATTATAAAGTTTTGATGGCATCAACCAAGAACAGTTTCGTGAAAAGCGGTGGAAAATTAATTTCTCATCATTGTTTCGAGACCAATTTCGTTGAAAACAACGAAGTTGAGTCGGTTAATTCAACCACGCCAGATGAAATCATTAATTTCGATGAATAAGTTTTAAACGACTGAGCTTAGTTAATCAGAGATTAATTTAATTAAACATTGTGGATATTGTTCAATGGAATGATTAAATAAGCAACAACAGAATAGTTTTTGCTTTCCAGTTTCAAAGATGCCGCACAATTTTAATTAATTTTCTCCTTTTACAATTCTCAACTCTCGCAATTTGTGTTTTGTTTTTTTGCAAAGAATGTTAAGTGTTGAGAAGAAAAAGAAATTTCATTTGCTTATGAATTACTCACAATATTCTTCTTTCAAATGCCAGAATATTTCCTAAAAAATAAATCAAACAAAAGCTTTTTTCTGTCTAAGTGAAGTGGAGATAAGCGTTTGAGGGGAATGAGGACGCCAGAACCAAATATTGAACAGATACGTCGACGTCGAACAACAAACATAAGAGAAGATCTTTAATTTCTTATGTAAATCTTGCTTTTCTATCTTTAAAGTCATATCTAAGCAGAAAATTTAGTGCCAACATACTTAGATGACGACTCAATGTGAAATGTATTCATGCTTTGCATTGCTTTTCATTTTTATTACAATTTTTCCTTTTTTGTCTGTCTGTTGTTGTTTGCTTGACTCGGAAGCAAGAACACTTCCATCCGATTCCGTTGATTCTGACAACAATAAAAACATTTCTTCTTCTACCAGCTCATCGTCAATGTGAGAGACGAACTGAGAACAGTGCTTCGTAATAAATAAATAAAAACCATCTGTTTTGATGAATGTATTAAAATTTATTCATTCCATGTAGATCATCGTGTACACCATGTGTTTATTGTTTCAAATCTTGATCTAACTGGCAGTCTAGAAAACTACATTAAAAATTTATTTATTCGACATGAATTTTAAAATGATTTATTTAAAATTAATGATAAGGGAGAAGAGTATTTGCATTTGATTTCATAACTTCAAACCGAACTATCGAAAGTCAAGACTCGATCGAATGTTTTAAATTCCGTAAAATTAAAGTAAGAAGCTTCGAGTTGCAAGAATAATTTAATTCGATAAAATTAATGAATCTTTAAGTCTTCTCTTTAAAAAATAATAATAAGAAACAGTAAAGCTATAAAAATGATGATGATATTCATTCATTCATTTTGAGTATTTGCCTTTCGTATCATACACAAATTGAATTGAAAATTGAGTTTTGTTTTGACTTTGTTACGACCAATTCTTCATATTTATGTAGAATGTTCGAGTGTGTGATGAGTTATGTGTTTACATTATGTTATCATAAAGAATGTTTGGAACTTCTTAAGCTGTGTGAAAAATATTTGAAAACATATTTGGAGACGAAATTTTTGAACTTTCCCCAGATCTGCTTCACTAAATTGTTGCTTGTTGCTATCGATTTGCCATAAATTCATTAGTATTGTCTCAGATTTATTTAACGTTAATAGATCACAATACTGACTTGATTTCTGACTTTTTGATTCTTTTATCCACTTTAAATTGAATCATAAACTTTTCATCAATTCACATTCAATATTTAAATTGATGTTTGATACACATAAACTCACAGAGAAAATATTTACGAGTATCAAGGGCAATCAAATTAAATTCAATTCAATTCCTCTTCGAGAAGAAAATTTTAATTTTATTGAATCATGGAACAATAATCGGAAATTTCCTTTTTTTCGAATTAATCAGGAGAGAAAATTATGATTGATGACAAAAACTTGTGCGAGTCATGAATTTAATATTTAATTGGAAATTTAAGTAACAATATTTGGTTTGAAATTTTCGATAAATTAAAGTGAAATTGTATTTATTAATGATCTCAATGAATGTCAATTTGATATTTAAATTAAAATCGTCATTATAATTTGCCTTGCATAATTTTCTTTCAACATTTATGTTTATTGTCGTTTTGACAATGTGAATACAAAAGTGGACATGTTCAAGTTGATTGTTAAATAATGAGAAACTACCATTCGAAGTTGAAGCTCATAATCTTATCTTTAAGCAATGTTTATCATGTAAATAGCGACAAAATGTGCTAAACATTGAGATTAATGAGACTCGTTAGAAAGACTTCTTAGAAGTGTTTACCGTCTTGTCGAAAAAAAAAGCGAAACCATTTTCAGCGGCTTCTTGAACAACACAAATTTCATTTCCCTCCTGATTTTCTTCTCTCTCTTTTAGGTGATAATTCGTCTAAAAACGTTGCTGATAAGAAGGTTCATCGCTTACACACCAAATCAGACATTTTGAGCTTGAAAAATTGTAAGTATAAAGCATTGTCACCTTATCATTCACACATATTTTCTAACATCATCATGATAAAACAGAAATTCAAACTTTACATTCCACTTCTGGAATTTTTTTCTCACATTTTTTTCGCGTTTTCGCGCTCCTATTTTCATACTTCAGTGATCTCAAATGAAACTGTCATAGTGAGCAATTTAAATCATAATAATTGTCCTCATATCTAGAATGACATGAAATCGAAAAATAGAAACTGAATGAACAAAATTTTTCAAGGCCGCTAATGAGAAATAAATAAAAAGAATCATTAGACTGCTTGTTGCATGTAAACAAGTAAATAAATATGACAGACATTAATAATTTTGATTTTTTTCCCTCGATCAAGGTCCGACAGATGAACATAAAAAGTATTTACTTTTTTAAATAGATAATGGCTTGACAAAGTTTTGACCTTACTTCGAGGTTTAATTACGAACCTATGAATAAATTAGAAATGGCTTGCGATAACGCCATCAGCGTCATAGTCATTTGGTGACATCAATTTTCATTAGTTATTATATAATCTCACGGAAATATTTATTTATGTACATCCGTTGCTTGAATAAGCCACTCACGTGTCCATTCAATTCTGTATGGTTTAATACAAGAAGCATTTTCGTAATAAAATTTATTTATGTACTCACATATCGGGTTATCGATTTTTTATTAGATTCTGCTGTTTATTAACGCTCACTTTTAAATTTTTCTTGTTGATATTTTATTTATATGAAATGCTTCACTTCTTAAGCCGATTTATAAGAAAATTATTCACGATTAAATATTTGTAGGTCTTTATGAGATGTCAAATCATACAAAATGTCTTCTAGTAGAAACTCTCTCGAAAATAAAGATAAATCTTGACATTCTCATTGATATTATATCTGAATTTGCAGAAAGACAAAAATCTCGTTAAGACTTGTGGGAATTATATTTCAAAAAAATCATATAACGATTTAAGAGCTTTTCTGAAGCAAACATCTTAGCATTTGAGATTGAAGGAAGAAAAAAGTTAAAAGAAAAGCAGCGTCAAGACATTTTTATTAAAAAAGAAATGAAAAAAGAGCTTCAATGATACTTGAATCTGTTTCGAAGCCAAAAGTAGTGTTGGATAAACAGAAAAATGAGAAATATCGATGATGATCATCATTGATGATACAAAAAGAAATTGTTTACACTCAAATTCAAAGTCTTCTTCAGTTATTATTAATATCACGAGAAAAACTGATGAAAATTCTCTGATTGAGAGAAGACATAAAAAAGTCTATAATTTTTCTTTTCCTTATTCTTCGAGTGGCGAAAAACAAACAATAAAAACAAAAATATTCATAGATTTAAAATCTTATCAGAGGCTCACGTTATCAGTTTTAAGCGATAATGAGAATGCTGTAATAAATGAAAGAATTCGAATCGAGCAGAAATTCCCAGTGGCTTTAAATTGATTACGTGGTGAAAATTATTAAACGCCGACACTGTCACAACAATAAGAAGTCTCAATGATTATTTCCACTTTACGATGAGGTGAACTGAGAGCAAGCGAGCAAAATAAAGTTTTTCTTTTCTTTTTCCTTTAATTTTTGAAATTCGAATCACAATTTTTTTTTCGATTCTACGAACATTGCATTTAAAATCAGTTCACCGGTGTACGTCTCTACAAACGAACGAACGAAGCATTGAAGACGCTCGGCTCTCGCCACTTCAGTTGTTGTCGCAACGATAAGTGTTTTTCTTCCTTACCTGATCCGACACGATACGATACGTTTAAAAGTGCTCTCCACTCCAACATACATACTCATAATAATCGCAAACGCTGAAAAGAAAAAATGAGTGTCAAAGGCATTCCGTATTTTCGTTTGAGCTTGTGACAACAAGAATAAACTTTGAATTCACGCTCACCGCTAACAACCGACACGAAAACAGTTGAAGATATTTAATGAAGGCGTTTCAAACATTGAGAGACATTTTCATTTTGGTGTGGTTGTTTATTTGTGTAAAAGAATTTTGATTCTTTCCAATCACTTTTGTGTGCTTACTTCTTCGTATAAACACTTCTTCAGTTCATTTACGTAATTGTAAAACAGCGGATGCGATACGGTTTTTTTCTGTTTTGTCGTAATTACTTAGTCGCCCGATGCCGAGGAAAAATAAGCGAAAAATCTTTGGGAAGAGCAATAAAAATAAATCAGTGAAATGGAATCGAGATGTGTCGTCAACAGAAACTCAGCAAAAAATCGAGCAACATGAAGATGATGATTCAGAAGAGAATTGCGATAATATCGACAATGCAAGTGGCAAAAACGAAGACGACGTTGAAATAAAAGATGAATTAATTGCGGGTAATTCATTAAACGTTTATGACTCACCGCCAGCAATGGGACAGATTGAATCGGTCGCGACAAATATAAACTCGAATACGGTAACAAAAGAAGTGGAAAATCAACAACAACACAAAGCGACAATCACATTGAAAGTCATCCAGTTCATTGGAGAGATTCCAAATGTGTCAACCGATAATGATGAACCAACTTTGGAAGCTAAAAAAGCACTTTCGGAAGAAAGCAATCAAATTAAAAATGACGAAACATTGAAAAATGAGACATTTGTCATTGAAAACGTTGTCACTGTGATAAAAGAGAAAGAATTGCCGCATAGTAAATGTGATGTATTTGGTAATGTGCCAAAATTAGATGAAAACAAGGAAGATAAAATTTTGCGCTCTTTTGATGACAATTATCGAGTTGAATCACCAAAGCAGAGTTGGATTGAAGATGATCCAAATGAACAACGAAATAAACGACACGCAATGCTAATTCAGGAAATTAGCGAGAGTAGCTCGTCGGAAGAAGTGAAACAATTTCTAGATAATGAAGCATCAGCTCTTGAAATGAAAACGGATGCTTCACGAGGCAAAATTTATCGTGTTGATTCGCCTGAAAGTTCAGATGACAATAACAACAACATCATCATGCTATGTCAAGACAATGTCACAGTACATGAGATTAGTGAAAGCAGTTCATCGGAGAGTGTAAAAAATGAAATTTTAGCATCAATTTCAAAGTCGCCACCTCCACAAAAAGCATGTTTGAAGATCATAAACATCAAAGAACTTCCATCGGAAGACAGCAAGTCATCAACTTCAACGCCATCAAAAATTAGCATAACTCAATTTGAGTGTAGAGCGGAGAAGAAATTGAACAAAGCTGAAGAGGCGATTCTCGAGAATTTATATGGCAATAAAAATTTATTACAGATCCCAAATTTGCCACTTGACGTTATTTCAGAGGAAGGCAGTGATTGTGGAAGTGACATTGATAAGCAAGCGTCAAATAAAGCAATCGCCGATGAACTTGATGATGAAGTCTTTCTTCCATGTTCATCGTTGGATTCTTCAAAGAAACCACCGCCAAGTAGCCGTCGGCAATTACTTCAAGCACGTCGCGGTGAAGCTGAACAACCGCTGCTTATAAATACAAAAATAATTGAAACGGAACTCAATATACCTGAGGGATGCAAGTCATGGGAAACGACTCCGATTGACAGTGAATTGCAAGCTGAATTAGTTTATTTGACTTCAACGTCGAGCAGTGCTACTGACTTAAGTGAAAGAGGTGACATTTCTGATACAGATGAAGTTGAAGATACATCCGAAGACACAGAAACGAATTCACTTTTGGAAAATATTTCCGTTCCGTCTTTAGACAACATTGAGAGCATCATTGACATGCCAATTGAGATGAAAAATCTTCGACAATCTCCAATTTTTTCTTCTGACTTTTATCAAGAGATTAATGAACAGAAACTTCCTGATATTCTTGAAGAAGATGAAGAACAAGCACCAAAGTCTCTTGAAATCATTGAAAGTCAAAAGCAAATAGAAGATGTTAATAAAGAATTGCATCAGCTTTCAACAGAACATGAAGAAATGCAGACAAAGCGAAAGAAAACAGAAGTAGAAGAAAAAGTCGTCATTGAAGAAGACACGACAACTGAAATGGTCGTCCCTGAAACTATTAGTGATATCTTAAAAGATAAGAAAAATAATTCCACTGATAATGATAAAGAACAACGAATAACGCCAACATTATTCAAACGGAAAAGCTCGACAGATTCTTCATCGTCAGCTAACAGTCAATGCACAATAATAAGACAAAATAGCGGAGCTAATGAACAGCAAACCCAACTTGTAGATCCATTAGCTGATTTGTGCATGCAATCGTTACATAAAAGCGGAATAATGTTAAATGACATTAATGAAGCTAAAATTATAATTCAAAAGAAGCACAATAGTTCATCGCGAAATGCCCCACAGATCCCAGTAATCAATGAACTCGAGTTACATTACGAATGCGATAAAAAAGTGAATGAAGGCTGTGAGAACAACAAAGAGAAAGTCATAACAATATTGCAAGTGCCTCCAGAAATTAACAGTTCGTCATCTTCATCACCTTCACCAGAGAAGCAACGTTGGTTAGGCTTACAATCATCACAAATTCCAAATCTCCTTGTAGCTCTCTCACCATTGCAAAAATCTTACATCGACACTCAAGATTCGAAAACGAATGCTGATATATTATTAGATATGCATAAAAAGTTTGTTGAACGACGCGCGTATCACGAAACTCACGATTCGGAAATAGTCGAAAATAGCAGCAATTCTCGCCAAATGATCACTTCAACATTGAATGAAAGTCATTTGGAGAGCGTCAATCAGTTGGAAGACGGTTATTTTGGTGATCGTGAAAATTCAGTCGAGAGAGAACCTCCAAAGTCGAAACGAAATTCGGCAGAAATTAAGGAGAATTCAAGTGAAATTGAAGTTGCAAGTGTTGTTGATAAATGTGATAGTAAACGAGATGAAAAGGAGCATAAATTGACGGTGAAAAGTGCGGAAAATGCAATCAGCATGAATTCGATTCGAAATCTTCTTCTTCGTGAAGAGTTCTTCAAAGATTCGTTTAACAAAATCAAGCAAATTGATAATAGTTCGTCAGACAACAACAATGGAGGGTTTGCGGTTAAAAAATCTGAATTGGAGAAAGAATTAAAGCAGCTTGATGATGAACGTCGAGAGTTGGAAGAAGAATTGAAGAATCTCTATTCGTTACAACACTTCAAACGAGAAGAGCTTCTTTTTAATGAGAAGAAGTTGGAAGAGAAGAAGAAACCAGAAGATGAAAATCGCCTCTCATTCGCATCATCCAAGCATTCAAACGATGATTTCAACGAGTTTGTTAATTCGAATGAAAAACTGCATCAAGAGCTTTATAATGAGTGGCAAGATAAAGTTCTTGAACGTTACGAACGTAAATTGCAAAAGACAATCAAATTAACATCAATTAAAGATTCGATTCATCGTCATGATGATCCGTTAGAGCGAGCGTCGAGTGAAATATTAAGATTTGTTCCATTGGAGAGTGAATTCATGACGAAGTTGAAAGAACGTCAAAAGCGTTTGTCGCTTCCGATTCAAACTGAACATAATAGCAGCACTGAGTCACTTCATCATCAAAATGAAGAAATTGAAAAAACGAACAGCGCACCAACAATCCCCGCACACCTTCACGAATTCTTAAAATATTACGAAGAAGAAATTGCGCAAAGCAAACATTCTGACGAGAGTGGTGAGTCAAAGCAAACATTATCCAAACCGTTGATTATTGGTTTGATTGGTTTGTCAATGTGCCTTTGTGGATATCTCATTGGCAAATATTTAATAACACAAAAACCGAAACTATTTTAACAAAAAGCAACCGCTTTTACCTTTAAAAACCACCAAACACCGTTTTGTGTCTTAAAACATGTAATTGGAAAGAAAATGATTGTTGTCGTTGTTTAAATCATTTTAATTAATGTCAACAACTTATAAATTTTAATCCGAATGGTTTTTTAAACTTCTAAATTGATATTTAAATTGTGTGTTGGTTTTTCTTTTTGAAACAAAGCATGTAGCATTTATGATTATGTCAATAAAGATTGGAAAATATGAGTAGATATTTATTTATGTAATAGAAAAGACAAACAAAGATAAATAAATGTTGGAAATTGAAAACTTATTAATCATAAAGTGTTTGTTAAAAATACTCGTCAATTACATGCTTTGCTAACACCCTTAATGCTTAAAAGCAACATTGATAGTGACAGAATTGTTCATCAACACTAATTACAGCTTTCTTTTGTTTGATTTTAAACTACGATAAGCAAAGACAAACAAAAACTTGTTCAATTTAATGAACATGATTAAAATTTCATTTTATTGCTGCTTCGATTAATTTGTAATGTTTCTTTTACGAACATATGTGATAAAAGTTTTCCGATCATTTGTTGTTTCAAATTAAGGAAAAGTTTTGGAAAAGCATTAAATTCCCAACTGAATAATTCATTGAAAACATTGTGGAATAATATTGTGGACAAAGGAAGAATGGTCCATAGATTCATAGTTATCTTTACAAGTCTTTGAACGACGAAGAAACTGTAAAGATAAAGTCTTAATTTAAAGTATTTTAGAAGTTTAAGTCTCACGGCATTCAAATTTTGTTCCCTTTATGAGCGATTTTTCTTTTCTCTTAAACATTGTCTGAAAATATCTCTAAAAGCAACAAAACATCATGACAAGATTGAATGGAAAAGTACATGAACGGCACAAGTAAAATTGCAAATTGGAAAAACAAGAAGAAACATTCCACAGAGTTAATAGCATCCTTTGAGATCATTTTAAAATGACTGCCAAGAGGGAACAACGTAAGTGTCCTCGAAATGAGAGAAAATTCTTCCATTATCACGATTCATGAACAGTCGCACAGTTTGAATGTACCAGGAAAGCTTTTTATTACCAAATGCCCTGCCATACATGAGGAGTTTTGTTCAATTGCTTCTAAAGAACAAATGCAACTCATATTTCACAAACAGTTATTAGTTTCATTCTATCTCAAGTTAATACTCGTTCCACCCTCACATTCAACACGGCATTTATTTCAAAGAAACAAAATGTAAATCGATCTAACAAAGAACTTTGAAGTTTGTCACAATTGTGAAGGAAAATAAGCTTTTTCCGTTAATTAAACATTATTTGCAGCGAGAAAGTGTCAAATGGAGAACTGTAACTACGTTAACTCCGATTACTATGTGAAGTTACTTCGCGAGAAAGTTAAGCGAGATGGAAAAGTTGTAAAAATGCAAAATAAAATATTAAACGATCAAGTGAAGTCTCATCAGAAAGCTCCATTTCCGAAAAAACCTAAAAAGCTCTCAACTGAAAAGCTTTTCAAGTGTCAGCCAGATGAAAGCAATAAATCAACTGAAAAGCAGGAGAATAAAATTGTTGGAACGGGAAAGCGCATTTCCACCTTTGATACTGATCTCCTGAAAGAAATTGACAAATCTTTGGATGGCATTGCAAAAGGCTTTGTTTTTAAACAGGGTAATTAAGTTCCCTCGTCCTCGTTCTTGTTCATTTTCATTCTCATTTACTTGGTCACTGATGTTGATGTTATTGTTGTTTACTTTCCTTCCTACCTCTGCCATTCATTACCTTGTCTGAGTTTGATATTAATGTTCCTATTATTCACCCTGGGACTTCTCGTCGTACATTTCCTTACTATTTGTTATCAAATTCTCTAATAAAACTTTCCTTCTCCATGTGAATTCTTCATGTAACGAGTGGAAGACCAACATGGCTGTTTTCTGTTCCCATTAGACAACGTCCATTGTGATGCAGATAAGAATGAAAATTTCACATTTCTCTAGCAATTTTCCAATTTTAAATTGAAATAAATTGCAATGTTATGTAATCTTTTGTACATAAATTTCGAGGTCAAAGTCGCTTCTGTAAATTGTTTTCATCTTCTTATCAAAGAAGGAAGAAAGAATATTTCACGCAATTTTAAAATTCAAATTGAATCTTAGCTTCGTTACATTCTTTTAGGTGCTATGTTTAAATTTAATTGTGATTTTCCGTTTTCGCCCCATAAAAAAAAGCATAAAATAATTGAAATCGTAAATTTTCTTGACCCATTTTTATTCCTTCAATTTTCACTATTTTTCAACGCTTCCCAAACACATCGAAATGGGAAGAAGAAGACAGCAAAATTGTTTTCATTTTTTATTATTTGTTTCAACTGCAAAAATAATTTTTATTCACATCTTTTCCGAAATCACTCAAGCTAAAAATACTGAGAAATTGAAGCAGAAATGTACTCGAAGAAGCGGAAAATATGAAGTCGACATTCTATTAGATATGGAAACGATCTGTTGGTGGTTTTTGTGGTGAACCCAACATTCATTCATGCTTTAATACAAACTCTTTCGAAACAAATAAAAAAAGAAAGAAACGATGTCAGAACTAGATTTGATTTGATGAAGTTTCGCAAGCGTCAATGTGTGTAGTCGAAGCTTTACGACTGCATCGTGTTTTAATGCTCTACCTCAGACGAATGAATTTACGATTCTTTGCATAAAGTCCATTGATTAAGTTATGGCTTCTCCCCATCTCTCTTTCTTTCCTTTTCTCCCAAGCACACACTAGTTAGATCACCGACAGTTAAACGATGTTTTGAAAAGTTATCTCTCCGAACGTCTTAAAATAGAATCATGAAAATAATTTCACACATGAAGCGAAAGATTTTCTTTTCTCATCAACATTAAACTGAGGAAAAATATTGTAAAATTTTTGTTGCGAGAAAAACAAATTTAATTACAGTCTACATTGACGTTTTCAAACACAAACTCATACAGAAGTTGAAATTGTTCCGAACTTCGGACATAATCGAGCTTTATGACGTTAAATATCTCAAAATGAAACATTTTCCTGCTCACTCATCAAAATAAAAGAAAAGGGAGAAGAAAAATAAAATTCTCTATGAATCTTCGAGATTGTTGCATGAAACTCAAGTGGAAACATTATAAGTCACATAAGCCAAGCTCAAGCCGCAATGTGTTTTTATAGAGAAACTAACTAGTTTGGTGTTGAAGGAATACACAATTTTACTAAGCGAACATTTTTCTTTTACGTTTCACGTTCGGTTTGTGTCGACGAGAAAAATCCTCTCAGTTTGATTTTCGATTTTTCATCGAGTCAAAGACGAAATTCTGCTCAGTGAAGTTGTGAAAATTCGGCCAATCAGTAAAGTGTCGTGACTTGTTTCGCTATTTTATTTCATTTTCTTTCCTTCTTTCGCTCTTAATTTCGCTGATCCTAAAGTGGTCGTAAATCGGTGCAAATTTAAAGATAAAAATTCACTTTCCTCTCAAAGTCACACACATAAAAGAAAAAGTTTCATGTTGATATGAATCTAAAGTGATTTTCACGTTCTCTTAACGTCAATGGGCGGAAGAAAATTTCTGTTGTGTCAAACAAAAATTTAATTGAATAAAAGTGAATTCACATCATCAATCAAAGTTCTTTTTTTCTGCACGTTTTATAAGACCGAACATCAATGGAGGGCGGTTAGTTGAATGAACGATAAAGTCGATATCTCAATTTAGTTCAGTGATTATAAGAAATTCTTCTTTTTTTTCTCTTCCTTTCTTCTTGTGGATTAAATCCTGGAAAAAAAAATTGAAAAAAACTTTGAATTCAGAAGAAAGCACACAATCAGCGGTATCAGCTCCTTTGCGCTTGAGAATTGCTCCGAAATTCAAAGCAACAATTCCTCCTACAGGTATTTTCTCCTTCAATATACTCAACAACTATTTTTAGTTTAACTTTTGTGAAACATAACGGCATTATTTATTTTTCTTACACAAAAAAAAATTCTATTTTGGTTTTTGCGCGGTGTGAGAGTGAGAGAGATAGTTGCGTCGCTTCGAAGATTACCTGATACTTTACAAAATTTCTTCCTTCTATTTTGATCTTGAGGCGACACAACACTTACATATATATTAAATTGGTGCCATCACATTGCGAAGACGCCTCACTCATTACACACGTCTCTTTGATGGCGCGAATAAATTTCATCGGCGAGTCGCTAGATAAATATATAAAGAAACCAACATTAATTTGCTATAAATCTCTTGTAAACTGTGACTCACCGACTTCATTTATTGTATCTCACCGTCATGAATATCTATCTAGTCGTTAAGGCGAATTAATCAAGTGAAAAAAGCCTTTTGAAGTTCTCGACTCATCTTTTAAATTGAATGCAATTAACCTATAGCTATTTAACTAAATTACTATGATATTTATATTTATCTAAAACGTCTTGTTTGTTCAATGTTAAAGCTTTCTTCAGATTTTACTTTGCGGTTAATTAAGTTTTATTTTTGACGTGTGGTTTGAGAAACGAAGAAGAAGGAAAAAAAAGCAATGAATTTTCTCCTCTGGTTTGTCTTTTGAGACGTGAATCAGTTGATAATTTTTAATTTATTTGTTCAATATTTATTCAAGCAAATATCAAACGTGTTTTTATTTCTTAAGAAAACAAGAATAAACTTTTCATTTCTTTTCTTCTTTTGTGAGAAGAGGAAAGCATTTTTGTTTCTGTTTGCAACATGTGAAGCTGTAATCTGTTTGAATATCACAAAAAGATTTCACGAAACACGATACGTGAGATTTATATCAAATCCTCGTGAAGAAAAGAATAATCTGAAAGCGCTAAAGGTGAATTAATGACAGATTTTGCAATATTTGATGACCAAGTAGCAAGACAATGACGCGAGACAAATTCAAAGTTGAATTTATTTACAAAAATTAATATTTTCCTTGGACTACTGAAAAACAAAGCGTAACAACGCCTTTGTAATTATATTTTAGAGCAAAGATTTCCATCTTCCTTTTCTTGTCACATAAAGAAGCGATGATTAACAGAGAAGTTATTTGAAATTCAAGGAACGAGAGTCTTTAGTGTTTTTGAAATATTTCATTCCATCGTTGTCTGATGACTTCACTTACTACACACAACCTTCTAACAATATTTGTTCATTCATGAATTTTAGAATCGCAAGAAGTTAAATTATCATTTGTGAGAAGCAAGAAAATGATGGCGGATGAATACTTAGCAAATATTCATAAATAAATGTTTAGATAAAAAATTTAACATTGGAACAGTCGCGTTAAATACCTGCGCATTTTCACTCAAATTTTCATGCCATTTCATTGCCACTTCTTTCAGTCGTTACTTCATGGCGTCAAAATATTTACTGATCTTATGTCGAGACAAGCAGTGAGTGTATAAAAAAGTAAAGCTCTCGCTTTTTTTCGTTAAGGGAACCCCAACGATAACATCATATTTCTTATGAGCCGGACAGAAACAAAGAAGAAACTGCTTTTATTTTCCTCCTTCTCCGTTGTTCACTCGATGAAAATTAAAAATAGATTCATAGAGTTTTTTTTGTTGTTGTTCCACGTAACCTTGAGAAGATTACAAATTTTCCTCTCCCTTTGATCCATTTTGAAATAATTTCTTTCTTTTTTTTTCCTCCATTCCCATGCGCCTCATTCGAAATGAAAAATCTTCTTCTCCCCAAATGGAATTCAAATAAATCTTTCAGAATGACGAAATTGCTTAAATAACGAAAGGAATGCAAATTTGTGTTGCTTTTGAAACATTTGTGAAAGAAAAGAAAGATTGGAATTCCCTACGTTCAATATTTAAACAATTTCGACACAAATTAACAAAAAAATTCGTGATTGAACTTGCATTTTAAATTCCTTTTTAAATTAAAAAAAAAGTTTGATATTAGTTGAATGAATGTCATAAGAGAATTTAAATAGATATTCATTAATGGTTATTATACACCCCCAACCTGATTTTTAATGTTTACAAAACTCATGTCAAAAGCTTTTTATTAAACAGTAAAATATTTTTCTTTATTTTCTAAACGTGAGCGCGATTTGATGTCGAGAATACAATGTGAATAGGCAACACATGTTTGTTATGAAAATATATACAGAAAATGTGTATACGCGAACGAACCCAACACCCGAAGACACCGAAAGTGAGATAGATGCGGGATAAAAATAAATTTAATTTTAGTGATTGAATCATCTCATCATTTCTGATAATAACATATAACCCATGACTTGAACATTATTGTTGTTATGCTAAAAATAAACAAGCGGCAATATACAATCAGATCAGAGAATATTTTAAGTTGAAAACCGTTTCGTCTTGTTTTGTCTTTCCTCATAATTCTAATAAAGAAAAAAATTCTGTGAAAAACTTCTCAAGTTCTCCTTCTTCTTCTATGACGTAAATAGTTTCCTGCTTCATTCACTTAACTTGAAAGAAGAAGCGGAACATCACATAATTCTAAAGATCTTTATGATGATGATGATTCTATTACGAGATGATGTTATAAAAAGAAAATCTCAATGATCTCAACTTAAGCTCATTCAGCTTTTTTTTCCTTCATTTTCGGCTGATAACAAACATCAAATGCGTCGAAAACGCGAGATGAGAATTCATGTCTGGAAAATATCATTTTTAAAGTAAAGCGAAGAAAATAATTTTATGGAATTCAATTCAATTAAATTGAACGAAGTTTCATTTATGTATGTTTTAAGAGTCTTTTCATGGAAAACTTCAGGGTTTAGGTTAACGAGTGAATGTTGAATGTGAGGCAGTGAAAAATGCTGTAAAAATGTGTAAACATCAGACATTTGCGCGTGAACAAACCCTCATTTCCTGTACAAAGTTGAATATAAACCGAACTCTGACATCCCAAAAACCAACCACAAATAATTGAAATTATTTCAAGCGCTTTATCGCTTTGGAAACAATTAAAGCTTTAATCGTTTTATGTTAGTTCTTTTCCGACACTCATTCAATTGCTTTTAAAACTTCCCCAAACCTCCCCAGACCCAGCTCTGAATTGTTGTTAAATTTTAATTACACAATCATTCGCAATTAAACCATTTTGTAAATCAGTTTTGACTTTACAAAGGACTTCAGGATCATTAAGCATCTGAAAGAGATTTACAGTTTGTAATAATAGTTTTTACTGCTTGCTTTTATAATAACATCGGAATAAGCAAGCCGGTGTAAAACCACAATGAAATTATTGTTCGCTTACTCCCTCGCTTGCAAAAATAAACGTTCTCGACAATTATTTTTAGCGTCCTAACTCGCTGATTTATTTACATATTTCACTAACTCAACTTGTCGAAGAATTCACTCGACATTCCACTGACTGATGTGATTCCAAATGTGTCGGACAGTATTTAATAATAAGTACAAATCTACCATAAACGCCATGTTGTTGTTGTTATCATCATCGACGTATTTAGAAAACGTTTCTAACTTTTCCCCATCTGCTCATGTCCATCTCCATTAACATTTATTAGAATTCTCGTTTTTAAATGTTCATATGACTTTTGGCCATTTAACCCCAGAGATATCTCGTGTTCTCGAACATATCTCATGATAACTTAAATTAATGAACTAATATTGATTTAAATTTATGCTTTTATACGATTCAATAGCAAGTTCGCTCGTTCGTTCGTTGGCTTTGATGACATTAACAAATAAATGTTTTATGTTAGGAAAGTGTTTATTGATGTTTTCTGTTTGTTATTCTCACAGGTATCTGGTCAGAGTGCAATAGATCAGAAGACTCTATAGACGGACTTAAGAAGTCAGATTCTCCACCGCCACCTGTTTGGGTACCGAAATCAGCGCCACAATCACCATCGGTTGATAGAAAATTTCGACCAGTTCCATTTGAATCTCCGACATTACCGCGAAAGAAAATCGTTGCGAACGGCACAACGCCACCGCCTTGGACTCAACCAAACTATCCTGAGAAGCCTTATCAGCCTTCAATTAGTAAAAGCAGCAGTTGGAACGCAATTTCGACACCGAAACAAACTCACTCAAACTACATAATCTACAGGAAGGCGAGAGGTAAGTGAAGAAGAGATTTTAAAGATTGACGTTTCCTAAGCGCGTTAATCATGTTGTCACATTTCACAGCTGCTGATCAAATTAATGACAAAGTCGAGAAAAGCCTTCAAAATTCATCGTCACAAAAGGAAAAATCAATAACGTTCAAGACAAAACCTTTAAGTCCCGTCAAGTCAAATGAATTAGGTGAGGAAATGGATTTCTTCATGAATGATAGAACAATGTTGAACAAGTAAAAGTTAAACGGAGCGTTAATTGCGCAATTTATCAAATGGCTCTTTTGTGGATTAAATCTCATCAGGATAATCGTTTTTCTTTCCTTTTAGTTTACTCCATTAAACGAGATTTTAATAGCGAAACCAAAGACAGTAATTTTGACGATACGAGAAGAATGACATCAACAGCTCAACCAAAGAAGGTCGTCGACGGCGTAGGCCCGACAACCCATGAAGGAATGCCACTCTCATTGCGATCCGTGAGTTGTTAAAACCTTCATTAATCATTTCAAAATGAGAGAATTCTTCTTTTTTGCATTGAACGTTTGTAGGAAGTTCGAGATATGAGCCGTGACGAGTGGTACAAAAAGATGTACAATACAATTCATAAAGCCAAAGATGACGGTAATTGATTGGAGTTTCTTTTTGTTCATTTCTCCATGCACTGCGTGCTTTCGTTTTCAATAACAACATCCCATTTTTGAGTGTTTGTTTCTTCATGTTCACGATTCTTCCTTCTATTTATTTTACAGACAATTATGTGACAGTCAAGTACACAACACGACGAGGTATATCAAGAAAATTCAAAATTATCCTTAAATATGCTTCTTTACGAACGAGATTAAATATTTACTTATCTCCCTACTGACATAAAATCTCGAGTTTAAATATCTTTGCTTTTGTTCATAACAACATTTAAAGTACTCAAATAATCTCCATTTTAAATGAAAAATTTAGCACAAATTTCTATTTTTCCCACAGTTATCCACAGAACTAACTTTTTTTTGTACATTTAAATTCCAAAATATGCAAAACTTTATTTCATTGCGCAAACTTTTCGATTTTTTTCAATTCATTTTTCATATTTATCATGAACAGGAATTCCATACAAATCCAATGGATATGCTTCCGAGCCTGAAGCAAATTACGATTCTGATTATGTTCACAAATATTACAGCGTTGATAGAAAACGAACAACATCAACGAGTAACCAAAACGATGAGAAGTGAGTTTAGTTAATCAATAGTGTTTAGAATTGAAGTATCTGCATAAATACATATTTGGACAATGAAAAGCGGAAGCAAATGTTGACACGGCTGAATGAATTTTCAATTTTATTCTAGATATGGTTCCTATGACCAGCCCGTGAAGCAGAATGTTGGACAATATAAAATTCAACCGGGAAGAATTGAAAACTATACACCCGGAAATTCATCTGTCTCGGAAAAAGAAGCGAAACAGGTAACTTCCGATTGACTGTCTCTCACCTTTCCGGTATTTTCGATGACAATTTCAAAGAGGTTGCAGTGCAATGGGATATTAAATGATTGGATGATGACAATTTAACGTTTCACTGACTCAATCACTCATTCAAATCAAATGCAAGTGCATAAAATTTATGTTAATGTAGAAACAACTTTAGATATGCATTTCCAATCACCTAATAGCCCAAGAGTTGGTGAAACTTCACCGTTTGTTAAATAGAAGTTTTCACTTTATCACTTTAACAAACTTTCTACTCAACTGTCTTCTTCTCTCTCTTCTACTTTTCTCCATGAATTTCCCTCAATTTTCATTTTTATGATGGATGAAACTAATTTATGTACATGATATATCCATGAAAACTTTTCTTTTAGTGGTGGGATGATGTAATGGAAATATTTGACGGGGTACGATTCTCATTTTATTTTCTTTTCTTTTTCTGTGCTTTTCTTTTACTTTTCTGCGCTTTTGATTATCTGCCTAACAAAAGAAAACACAACAACAATGTAAAGGAATGAAAAACTTTATTTTGATGTTCTTCAACATGATTTTAATTTTATACACACAGAAAGCACAAAATTTCACTGCAAGCTTATGCACAAATGTAACAAATTTTAATCAAGAAATAAACTACACTCTAGAGATTCAATTTCACCAGCAGCCACACAAACACTGCACTAAGTTACAGCTTGATTAACTTGTACTAACAATTTTTGAGTGAATTTTCTTTCTTTTTCTTTTTTTAATTTTCTTAACTATGTTTTCTGCCTCCTTGAATGAAAAATTAAATAATCGTAACCTCCAACTAACGAAAAACTACCAACACAACACCGCAAAATTCAATTCTACGTTCTCATCCCAGTGGCTTGACGAGCATTCCTCAAAATCCAATTGCGGTAGAAAATTAGCAAAAGAAATTCAGAAATTCGTAAGTTACCTAATGAACATCATTCTTGCTGTCGTCTTTAGTGGAATGTAAAATTAATTCTTTATACAAATTTAAATGATGTTTTAAAATCACGAGAAACAAAAATTAATTAAAAACTTTTCACTTTTGTGACGACACTGGAAAATTCTTCTTCCTACACTTTCATGTTTTCTGATTGAAATTATGCTTCATCATGCATGTTTAAAATCCGACATTTTTTTTTTATGTTTCGGTTCATTAGTTACCCCATCAAACTCATCAGTTTTTTATTTACTCAAATTTTTATATCTTCCGGCATTATTTTTCAGCGACTTTTATTTCGTTTTGACTTGCAAATAATTTTTTTTTGCTCAATCATATCGATTAATGTAAATTTATTTCTTATACTTATTTTTAATCATTTTCACAGCATCTTGAGCAACAAAAATTGGCTTCTTCTAATTACACGCAAGGGAATCTTTCAAGGTAAAGTTTCAAAGTTTCTTAATTTTAATTAGATTCTAATTAGAATATAATTTAATTTTTCTTGTCTTCATTATTCTAGGGCACTCAAAGACCAAGGATACCAAAGTGATTCAACACTAGTCTTCAAAAAGCGAGGTGATGTTAATCAACTAAGTCCAGTTGACCAGAAGCAGGCTTATATGGCTGTTCAGCAAGGTGGTGAAGTGCCATTACATGGTTTCCGTAAACCATTACCGGAAAAGCCAAAAGGTGAGTTTCATTCTTCAACAATTATTCAAAAATCACTTAAGAATGTTACACAACATCAAACACAACACACAATTACACTCAACAGTAAATATTTTGATGGAAAATGATAACGGAAAATTTACTTAATTAGATCTTTCGATTTTCCATTAACATTTTATCGAACATCAAAAATTAAAACATTCGTGTAAGCAGAAGCAATCGCACAACTCATTCTCATAATAATTATGATTTGAAAATCGAAGAGTTAGTAATTATGTATGTACTTAAATGTTTAATATTGGAATGTTTGTTAATCAATTTTATCGCACGCCATTTTTATTGATTTCACCAAAGTCAAAGTTTTCTTTTTTGGATTGCAAATATTCGTGCTAACTCAGAAACTGGGAAATGATCTGAAAATATCAAATGATAGAAGAAACACCAAATTTAAATATTAACAATCACCAAAACCAAATCAACTTGCAGATTTCTTTTTCGCATAATTTTTTTAAATAATATTTTTGTGTGTCGATAATAAAAACATCAACAAAAAAAGCACAACCGCAAAAAGGGAAAGGAAAGCAAAAAAGGTACCAGCACTGCAAAATGTTTAATTACTTGGATGAAATATTCTAATGTGAGATTATAAAAATCATTCCAACTGAACAGATGATGATGACAATGAGGTCGTCGCATGTGCTGATGATGTGGATGTTAAACCAAAAAAATTATCCTACGATGAACGAGCTATCATCAACTCTGAAATTATTTGTTATCCGATAACAAATATTTCACGACCATTGGATATGTTCGGACCATTTCCTAAATCTGTAAAATCATTTGTCCCAGTTGTGCCACCATCACCACCAAATCGGAAGTCATCAAGAACCAATTCAACTTTAAAAATTGTCTCAAATTATAATTTAAATCCGACTCGTTCGAAAAGTTCTGGAAAGCACGCTCCTTCAAGCAGCAAATGTTTACCAGCAAATGGCAGTAAGAAAAGTGACATTAATCGATCACGCTCAGCTGGGCCATCGTTCATTACTTACGTTTCAACAGCTCAGAGAGAAGACAAAAACTTGGATTCGCACACACGATTAGCAAAACGTATTTGTTATCGAGCAAGTTCATCAAGTCCCGTGGGTCGTAAGCCATTTCCAGATCGTAAACATAATGAAAGCCCCGTGGCATTCGGTCGTGGGATTTCCAAAGAAAGAGCTTTCGCTGAAGAGAAGAAGAAAATCGAAGAAAAACTTTCGAAAATTTCCAAAGATCTTCACGTCAGTACAAGAATTTTACGCAATCCCGAATTAAAGTCACCAAATGAAGTTAAGCGTGCACTTCAAAATACTTTCAAGCCAATTGCTTACACAAAAGATCCAAAATTAGCATCGCTTATCATGAAGAAATCACTTGAAAGTCAAGCATATCGTCAAGCTTCAACCTCAAAGAGCAGCATTTCTAAAAGTGAACAAAAAGCACTAAAAGTCACTGTCGCAATATCGTCTCGTGGTCGTGAGATTCTTCGCACATCTGCAGAAGCACCTCGTAACATTCGTCAGGTTTCGAATGCTTCATCATTAACGTTGAAGTCAAGTGGATTATTGAAAGGCAATGTACAAGAAAACAAACATAAATTGAAGGCTAAATCGAAAGGTTCTTCTGTCATCACGAACTCAAATGTTAGTTTAGCTCGTACAAATTCAACTTTCTCAATCGATTCAAATCCACCGAGAAAGAAGACATTGGACGTGAAAGGTCGAAACGTTCCCATTACAATTACAAGTCAAAAGCTCAAGAAATCATCGTTGAAAGCATCTGACAAGTCAACGTCGATGAAGAAGTCCGAGAAAGAAACACGGAAAAATTTCTTTCAAGATTCCACGTTGGTTGATAATCGAAAAACTGTGGAAAGTCTTAATCAAGCTATTGTACATCAGAACGAAGCAATAAGGTCAGATTCATTCTTTCAAAAGCTTTTTCTTCGCGACCATTTACGTAAATATGGATTGACATTGCGACCAAACACTTCTGTGTTGGAGAAAGCTCGCATGTGGAATGCTTTGACAGCTTGCAAGTCAGAACCATCGTTGCGTTTACCATATCAATATCTACGACAATCACGTCCCGTTTCACGATCAAAATTTCACGAGTTTGAATCGAAGAACGAGTCGGAATCTTACGCAATCTTTAAACGTCCATTGGACGTGACAGAACCTGTTCGAGGTGGCTTCGTTACGGAACAAATTTACAAATTTGACTCGTTGTATCATCTTTCCGACGAGGATGAGTTTGGCAACACTAATCGCGGTCGTTCTTTAGACTTCGCTTATAGTTATCATGAGAGAAGCAACAGTGAACCACCGAATAAAACTGTGCTGACAGAATTAGTGCGCCCATACTCTCCAGTGATTATTTATGGTCGCAATAAATCAGTTGAATCGGAAAAGCGACATCGTTCTTCGCGTTCACCGTCGTGTCGTCGGATTCAAAGCTTAAAGACAAATAAATTAATTGAGTTGAGCTCATATCAAAAGGAATTGGTAAGGGCGCAAAGTGCCGGACGTACGGATCGTGCGAAGGAGAAGTTGAGTGAAAAGTCATCCAATCTTCATCGTAGTCGTTCGCTTAACATTTTGAACTTTGAAAAGCACTTGCCCATTTATGGCCATAAGAGAAATGAACGTTTCCGCGATTTGAGTGAATTTTATACGTGCTTGGAGCGAATCGGACAACTCGAATGTGCCACGTCCAATTCTGATTTACGTCCACGACGTCGGAATGAAGAGATTATTGATTATGATTTATGGCAAAAAGTTCGCGAGTACGAAAAGAATGAACGTGAACTGAATATTTTGGTGAAGAAATTGAGAGCGGAGCAGCGTGACAAAGATTTTCTTTTCCAGCCGCACACCGTCGATGAAGTTCGTTGGAAAGCTGATTCCGATTTGGGTCTTGTCACGAAGGAAAAATCTGTGGAGAATTTGAAGGAAATTTTCCAAAAAGTCTCGAATGAAAATGGCGTTAAACGAATTGAAAGCGTCAAAGATAATTACAAGCCATTGTGGCGTGCCAGTTCCGTTCTTGATTTGGCTTCTAACATGACACAAAAGTTTAACAAACCGACGAGAACGTCAAGCACTTTACCAAGTGATGCAAAAGTTGCGAAAACTCTCGGTTTGAGTAAGAAACTTCTCAGTACTTTGTCGAAAGATCAATTAAAGAAAATTAAAAATCAACTAAGTGAAATTTATTCGAGCGACAAGGCATCAATTGAAGTTGCTGAAGAATTTGTTGTTACAGTTCCACCGAAAGCAACAATTAAAGAATCTTCAGCGGAAAAGTCTTTTTTGACAGTTCGCAGCAGTTCCGAACTTACAAAGAAACAAATTCAAGAACCTTCAATTGATGTTTCAAGTTTAAAAAACGTTTTTGAATTAAAAGGAAAAGCTGCGAAATCTGTCGAGATATCTGAGTCGGAAAAGCGTTCAATTTCACAAAGTTTATGTCAAGAGATTAAAGACAAGTTTATGAGAAGCAAGAATTCGTTGAACCCTGACGTGGAACGAGTTAAAAAGATTGATAACATCATGAACTCCAAAACACTTCCGTTGCCACCAAAACCCAAGAAAGATATTTCGTTCTCATTCCAAGAAGCGCCGCCAGCAGCTTCTAAATATTTAGTTGATTTTCATCGACCCAAAAACCAACAACCAACAACAGAGACCGAAAGCATTTCATCAGAAACATCAAATCGCACCGTGATATTTCGCGATGCCGGAACGACCATGGAAGACGTTCAAACAAAGATTAAATATTTCGAAGAAATAGAACGTGAGAAGGAAAAAGTTGCCACGACAATTTATCACGCTGCAGATGACTTGTCACCGGATGACGAAGAAGAAGCAAACGGAAGAAAAGAAAAGGAAAAAGAAGAAAAGGAGACGCCAGCATTGAAAAGCATGAATGAAAATTTCGTTGACAAAGCAACTTCCATTCCAAAGTCACCAAAATTAACAACGTCACAATCGTACACTGACCTGAATGAAATGTTTGGCGAACGTTCATCAATGAAGTCGAATTATTATCGTGAAACCAACAATAACTTTATTGACAAGATTGTCGTGCGTAGATCACGCAGTTCAAGTCCCGACTCCGAACAATACTACAAAAGTTTAAATGAGTTTGGTGAAGTTGAGAAGTTGAAGATGAAGTTTGAGAATTACTACTCAGCTGATGACGATGACGCAACTTGTCAATATATTTACAGTGACTCTGAAGTCAACAGAAAAAATATTAAGAAGACTCAAATTCGAGGTCATGAATTCGGAAATGTCTCGCATATCACTCACAAGTATGAAATGCAATCGAAGCGTGCGCGAAGTCGTACTCGTCGCGCTTCTCCGATTTTAAAGCATCCGATAAAGCGTGAAGATCGTTTGATGCCTCATATAAATATCATAAGTAAAACTGCCAGCTTGAAAGATCGCCAAAGAATCTCTGTAAGCAACAAAGACAACTTGGATAAGATCGAGCCATTGCCGAGCACTTCAGGTGAAGTAGTTGCAAAAATAAAGCATAAGTTTGAAGCACTTGAAGATAATTTATCGTTGATGGGCAAGATGTACACATCTGTTCCCGATATTCGCGAATTAAAAGAAATTTCGCCACATTTGTCGCATCTTCCTTATTGTGGCACATTTGCGTCTCACCAATTCCCACTGCCCGAAGATAATAATCGTTCTGTCAATTCGCCAGATAAAAGCTCAGCTGGCGTTCAACCTCGTAAGCGTCCCTCTTCCGCTTCACCCATTCGTTCAACTTCATCATCGACGAGTGTCACAAAACAACTTCGCGATATTTTCGAAGACCATAAATTTGATTCTGAAATGCATCGACCTCGTTACAGATATCTGCCTGACAAGCAGCTTGAGGCCGAATATTTATGGAGCAAGAAGAATCAACAAAACAAATCGTCTTCAAGTTTCTCTAAAGGTCATTTACATACAATCTCTGAAAATAAATTATTTTAAACTACAATTAACGAGCACAATATTTGCACTCCAAAGCTACGAAAACATCGTGAAACAACGCGAAATCTTTAATCAAATCACGAGATAGAAAGTGCGATTTGTCATGTTGATGTTAAATATTTATTTATTGCTCGTGGAATGCTGTTGAATGTCTTCAGTTTACTTTATTTCTTTATGCTACTCTTACATAAATATTTAGATTTATTTTTATGTTTATCCTTTAATTTAATTTCCATTTTAATTTCAATTAATTTAGTTGATTCAGTTGTTCCCCCTACACCACCCCCTTTACCCACTAAGAATAATTATTATCACTTAAGCGGCAATAATTCAGGTAAGTTTGACATTCTTTAACGAATCAATGATGACAATCTAACAAAATAATAAAAAATATTATCGATTGGCTGGGAATGATACGAAACTTAAATATTTATTACACAATGTTGCCTTAGTTTGATTTTTTTTATTATGCTTTTGTGTCTATTTCATTGACGTCGAATGAAAAAATTTGCAAGACAACATTTTAAAACTTTCAATCATTTAAACAACGTCACTGTTTATTTCATGAAAGTCTATTTGAACAGCGCAAGATCAAAAAGATTCGAAACTATAATTCAATAATAATAAAAAATGAAGGAAATATCTTAAATGACTTGATTAATTGGATATGAAAGTTATAATTCTCTTTATTTTGCTGATTTTGCACAAACATAGACAGCGAGTCAAGTCAGTTAATAACACGTATAAATTTATCTTTCTTTATATCTCTTTGTCCAGTTGTCCATAACTCGTTAAAACGTGAACCTTTTGCCATTCATTTATCGCTTTTTTGTTTTTTGCTGCAGTATCGTTCAAACGTTAAAAATTGTAACGAAAAAAACTTTCTCAAATGTGTTTTGATTTGATCTTCTTAAGGAATGCAGGAAGGTTTCATTGAACCTTCGATTCGATATACCTGTCAACAAGATGCACATTTCTCTTCTATTCATTTCGTTTAAATAACGATTAATATGCATAAATTATCGTTTCGTAATATTTTTTATTTAAATCGCTTTGCTTTCAACGATAGTCACAGACTTTGATTCCAAACAAAAATTTTTTAACTTTTATTAACCACAAAAAGCCATTTCTTCGTCTATGATGACTTTTTTCCCGCATCCAACATCGACGTTATTACCGAACATAAACGATGCATAATTAGCATAAAAAAGTATTAAAAGTGGTGATTTCAAAAGCAATAAATTTCCGATCGAGTGAAGACGTGAACATGAGAAAGTCAAAGTGAGAAGTATAAAGAAAAAGTTTTGTTTTCCGCAGTTATCAAACATTGAAAAAGTGTTATGATGTTTATGAACAATAACAACCATGTAACGTGCTACTGTTATTGATAATTATTTGCTAAAAGATGAAGCTGGAAATTGCAATGAATTTATCGTTTAACATAAAATTGATAAAGCGATTAAGAATTGTTATTGTCATGTTTAGCAATGTGACGGCTCTTTGTTACAAATAAATCAAACAACAAAGTTATGCAAAATTATTCAGTTAACTTTATAATATCGTGACAAGCGAGTCTTACATTTAATAGGTGTGAAGTACAATAATTTCCTGTCGTCTTTCATCATAAAAAGTCATCAACGTCATTTCCGTACTAATCCATTCAACAAATTCATGTCAATTCTATCTTTTATGATAAAAGTTTAAGCTGTAAAGCAAATGGAGAAATAAACATGAAAAAAAAAGATAGAAGAGAAATTATTATGCAGTTTGCTTTGACACCTTTCTTCGTATTGTCGTTTCATTGATTTCAATTCAACTCTCACATTTGTTCAAATCAAGTCAAAGCTAAACATTGTCGAATACAAAGATAACTGAAGGGCTAAAAAAATGGCTTGATCGTGAAAGTAAACACCACACGTGAGTTTAAAAACTTCAACGACTACTTATGTAGATATCTACGTTCATAAATATTTACCAAAATGTAAACAACAACAAGCAAACGTTTCATATGAGAGATGGAAAATGTTTCTCACTTTTCTTCGTCTTTCTCCACTTCACTCAGTCGACAGAGCTTCGTTACTGTTCAGTTTATTATAAGCTGTTGATAAAAAAGCATTTCAAGCTTTATTAGTTCCTTGGAAATTGTAAATCACGATCAGAAATTCTTCTTAGAAGTGACTCATCTCATTGTGCGCGCGTCTTCCAACCTTCGTCATTCAACTTTGGGATTAAAAAGAAATGTTGAATTTACTCGTAAGAGGTAATAAAATTGATCAAGAAAAAGGATTTACATTTTGCAATGCTTTCTCGAGCAGAATATTTTAACTAGGAAGTTTACGAAAGCGTGCATAATTCAATAAATATTTCTTTAGTTGCCAAGGCCAAACCTTGAGGCAAACATCCAAAATATTTTGCGACACTTTTTTATGTGAAGTGATGAAAACTTGATATGAACATGCAGTGACGTTTTATATGAAATTCCGCGTCTTTAAAGAAAAAATTCTTTATTAATATTTGAAAGTCAAGTTCAAGAATTTAATTCAATCATTGAAATCGTTCAAACGAATACTTAGTAAGTGTAGCTTGTGTAAACAATCTGAGGTAGCTGATCTTGTTTATGTTACAAAGAGTTTTTGTAATGATTACAAAAGCATATCGTGTGATCGGAAAGAAATAGATTTCACAACCTTAAACTCAAAGCACAATTTTCAACGGTAATTGATCCAATTACACTAGAAGATTGATCGTTGAGAAGAATAAGAAAGTGAACCTGAAGAAACAATTATCGTTGAGAAGCAATCTTACGCTACTTATAGTCTCATTTTCAATTCTACTCACTATTGTGATGTTATAAATCTATTAACTTCTATAGAAACTTAAGCCACTTTTCTTATCTTATGCAATGCTCAGTTAAAAATTTTAATACAAATTTAGAAAGCCTCAAACTTATTCGACAGGGAAAATTAGATTTGTTGTCAATTATTTCAAAGAAATTCCAAAGAAAAAACTCTTTTAAGTACACATTTCCAGTTCATGCTTAAAGTGACTTAGTTGCTTGATTATTTTCACATCAAAATTTTCTTTTTTTAACCTTCGAAATGAAAACTTAAAATTTCGACTATGATTTTGTTCAGCACATGTTAGCATTAAAAATAAATTAATTAAGCGATCAGTTGCCAATTATTAAAATGATTGAATGTGCAGCCAAGAAATAAAATATTTATAGCAGTTTTGATATTAAAAGTTTAATTAAGTTTTTCTTTATGTGCACTCGCTACGTAATAGTTTTTAATAATCTTTCATATTATCCATGAATGGCATTTATCTCAATTTTCATCAGTTTTCAAAGCTGATTAGCTTCGGTCCAATAAAATTATTTTTTTTTGTTATTAATGTCATCATCGTCGTCACAAAGCGTAAACGACGAGAGTTCTTTTTTATTTGCTGTATACTCTTATTTCCTATCTAGTGAAGAATGTTTATTGTAACATGAGATTTTAATGACATAGTGTCATGTTTAACTATCTACTTTGTCAATGAACGATATTGAGGGACCAAAAACAAAGCAAGACAAAAAAGTGATAAGAGAAAGTATGTAGTTAGTCAATCCAAATGTAACGATGCATGATAGTAAAAGCCTTCCTTCAACCAAACAGTTCTCTCATTGTTGAAGAAAGAAATTACATAAATTATCGAGTTTTGCGAAGAAAAAACGAACAGAGAGAAAGGAAGGAAAAAAAATTAATGGATTAAAAAAAGTGCAATTGAGATCCATTAAATCTTGAGCATTAAATTTCTTTCAAACAATTGACTCGCATTTATTTAATCACGATGCTATCTATTGTTAAAACATTCTCCATTTACATTTTACAAAATCCATCATAATGTGCGAGTAAATTTTCTCACAAATCACTGCCGACAAAGTTGAGAAATATAAATTGAATCTTAAAAAAGAGATTATCAGTTTAGCTTCAAAAGAATGGACGCACTCAAGTCTTTATTGAATCAAACAGCTTTAAGTGTCCGACACTCTTTCAAATATCAAAGCCGCAAATCATGTACAGTTGTCGTACTTTTTTTCGTGTAACTGACTACATGTTGTCTGGAGATGATGCATGAGTGTTTCCCCTCTTTATTATGTATTTCATTTCTTTTTTTATCATGACATAACACACAAACCAACAGAAAAAAAAACAACAACAGCATAAATGAAACGATCCAATATCCGACTCGCACATTAAGAGTGAGGAAAAAAGTGAAACTTTTCGTCTTATGTGAGACACGATGATGAATTAATGCGAACGAAAAGATCATAAGTGAAAATACAATTTATACACGAAAATCTTTTTCAATTCCTGTACTAACAACATCATCATCTATTTCAACCATTAAATTCACTTTTTTTTCTCTCTCTTTCTTTCTTTTTTCTTCTTTTCTTATTCGCAACAACAAACAACGTTCACTCTTTTTTATGCATTTATGAATTGGCGTAAAAAGACTCTCAAAAAAGGTACGTCGAAAATGATGTGAACATTCATTACAAAGTTCCCGTTCGATATGAGTATAAACAACCCATCCCTGAAGAGGAGTTGGCCTATCAACAAGCTGAACATATGAAGAAAGTTTATCAAGAGGAACGTCGTCGAAAGTATTTACAAGAACTTCAAGATATGAGCAGTCGTAGACACACTGACAACTTTACACCATCACAAAAATCACCGATTTCACTTAATCGTTATGACAACTTTGGTCTTGAATTGCCGACGTCAAAATCACCTGTTAATTTACCAGGAACAATAGGAAAAGCTCTTTTCAGCTTTCAGGGACAATCTGCTAGGTGAGCTCAGAATGATAAAATTTTATTTCAATTAAATTGTGTTTCAATAAAAAAATGTTTCTATTTGCAGAGAACTTTCATTCAAGAAAGGAGACATAATTTATATTCGACGTCAAATTGACAGAAATTGGTATGAAGGTGAACACAATGCAAATGTTGGACTTCTACCTGTCCAATATGTAGATGTAAGTTGTGAATAATTCAAACTTTTTATGTAGGAAAAGTTTTCAACAAATTTTCTATTCTATTTTCAGATTATATCAAATGATGGAACACGACCAATTGTTGTCAACAGAAAGACAACAGAAGGACAAGCAAGAGCGAAATATAATTTCGTTGCTCAGTCCGATATTGAATTGTCATTAAACAAAGGAGAGTTGGTGTCGTTAACACGACTAGTCGATCACAATTGGTTTGAGGGACGAATTGGAAATAGAAAAGGAATTTTTCCCATCTCATATGTCGATGTTTTGCTGGTAAGTTTCATTATTCGCTTGTAATTGAAAGATTGAAAATTTGATATTGAAAATCGTATTTCTGTTTGAAGGACATTGGAAGCGATGAATTAGAAAACAATGTTTTATCAACAACAACTACGACACTCACAAAGCAACTGCTACCATCATCATCATCACCAATAACGCCAACTTCTGACGTTGTTCGTGAGACAAAAACTATTCGAAAAACAGAAGTTTTACATGTTGACACGGCTAATGAGCCCATTTCGTAAGTGGTGAAGATATTTCCAAAAAGTGTTGTTATGCAATTTATTTATCTTTCGTTGATAGTTATCGCGCAATGTTTAACTACCGACCGGTGAATTCCGACGAACTCGAGCTGCGTGAAGGCGATACTATTTATGTTTTAGAGCAGTGCGATGATGGCTGGTATGTTGGCACCAACTCTCGAAATGGTTTCTTCGGAACCTTTCCCGGCAATTATGTCAAACGTGTTTATTAGATTTTAACTTAAATGCAACCGAAAGAGAGTGTCACGTGTTCATTTTAACTCTTGATATAAAAAAATGTTATTTTCTAAATGTTTATGTTCTTGTTGTTGATGAAAAAAAGTTTTTCTTTTGATGCAATTTAAAGTCTCCAAAAAAAAATATGCAAAGCACAATTTCTTCACGTAATTAAAGAAAGAAGTAAGAGGAAAAATATTTATTTAATATTAAAACTTAATGAACTAAGAAGACAACTTGCAATCCCAAAACAAAATGTTTCTCACCTTTTCTCACCAAAAACATTAATCGATATTGCAACATTAACATTCAGTACAAACCATGATGAAAAAGAAGAAAGAATTTTGTTGCAAAGGAAATATTAATGAGAGATTATTAGAAATTATATTTTGGCGCATTAGAAATTTTTGAAAATTCAAACTTTACCAATATTTAGTCTCGAAAGTGTGCTTAAGAAATGTCCCTGAAAGATTAAGAAATAATTTATTGTGCCTATAGAAAGAAGTTGCCTAAATAAACCGGAAGTTTTATAAATGTATTAAACAAAGCAAAAAGAGAGCGAATCTAGTTTGTAATTGCCTAAACAGCTAGTCACGTTTTCAAAACTAAAAAAATGCCGTCATTCAATTTCTAACTCATTTAGAAAAGTTTTGGTAAAAATTAAGAAATTTTATAAGAAAATATTTGTCATTAAATATGCATGCAGTGCCTTTCACAACTGGAATTGCCTTCACACCACAAAAATGTGTGTGAAAGTTTTGTAATAATTTCGAGAAAGCCACAAAAGAAACAGAAAAGTTCTCACCAGCCAATTTATGATATGCAACTTTCTTCTTCCTTAAATATTATGAAATCAATGCGACTAATTGATACTAAAATCACATGAAAATAAAATAAAGAATAACTCGTAAAATACATAACAATGACTTGATGATTGATTTTTTATTATTAATGTAGGTAATGACTTCATTTTATTGAACGACATGTGTTTACTTTCAGAATTAATATTTAACTGAAATTGTCTTTAAAAGCTTTTGAAGCTTTTGAGTTTCTCGTCATGAAAAGCAGTATGAAAGTCGTTTCCATACTGCGATGACTGTGAACATTTTCCTTTAATTTTATATCATAAATAATTCGAAGTTCTTCATTATTAAAACATTATGTTCTTTCAGAATTGATTTTATTAAATAATAAATCATTATCTAATCTAGATAAATTGGTTTCCATTTTCCATTTCTATTGATAAGTACAAAATTGTACAAGAATTCGGATAAACAATTTTTCTATTTATTTCTATTGTGTCACCAGTTGTCGGTATGTGAGGATCCTTTGTTCGTTTGTTGAACTTTTCTTTTATTTTATGAGTCTTTAAAAATCTATTTTACATGAAGTTGAGAGAAAAAGCTTCGAAGAAAAAATGTTTCGATAACAAAATCAATGAATTTTTAAATAAATTATTCAAAAACATTTATTTTGAAGCTTTTTCCCTTAACATTAATTTTGTATAATTTTTCTTGTGAGGCATGGAAATAAATTTTTAATTAGACATTTTCATCCACTCGCTTTTCAATCTGAAGCATTTAAATCATTGCTTCTTTTTATGTATGCACGCATGCATGTATATAAAAAAAGAGACTATTACATCATTTTTAAATTTTATTTGGCAAATATTTTTATTTATTCATTAAATTTTCTTTTTTTTTGTATATAAAGCGCCACATAAAGACATGCCTCACTCAAAGCATGATCATCCTAAGCAGCAATCTTTGCATACATTCATTCTTAATGGCGCTTAAATTAAGATGATGATGAGATAATAATAAGAATAATAGTTTGTTTGAGAATAAATAACACTAAAGCATTAAACGTATTATCTAAATATGCAATATACAAGAGTTTCATTTCATTTAAATATAAAATTTATGAAAAATACATAAAGATTCTCTCATTTCCTTTCATGAAGATTCAGCAAAATATCTCTAACAATTGTAAAAGAAAAAAATATTCGAATATTGATGGAAAGAATTTTTACAACTTAAATGTTACCCTCGAAGCGTAAAACATCTCACATTTTTTTTTAGTTTTTGATTTCATGGAAAGCCATTGAATATTTTCAATGTGTGTTCTCGTTTCTCTTAATTTCTTTTTAAATAGTTTTTAAAACAACGTTGGGTTGTTGTATGAAATATCATTTCAAAAATCTTTATCTACACAAACTGATTGGTATGGTTGAAAAAATCGTGTGAACAATTCCGAAGCATTTAAATGTTGGTGCTTTAGAAACGGATGAAAAAAAAGAGTATGTAGAAGTAATAATAATTTATGCTAATTATCAATGTAAACGTTCCCACGTGACGATGAAAATATTATTCAAAGTTAATTACTTATTCGCGCGCGACTCAAGCGAACAGCGAAAAAATTTACAGGTCAATTGGAAAAAGGAATAAATATCAGTAGAGTAGACCATAAGAGCTTAAATCACTCCCAGCTAATGAATCGAAAAAGCTCTTTGGGAAGCGTCAGTAATCATGCACGAATGTGAAGCAAGAAATATTTTAATAACTAATTTATGGAGAATGACACGACATTCTTTTATTTTAAATATTTTTCCTTTCGTTCGACATTTCAACATGTACGAACGATTAGATCAATGAAATTCTAATTAAATATTCATAAAAATCGCACGGATAATTTACTGACAACGAGAGCAATAAAAAAAATGAAATGAAAGAAATTAAATAGAAAAAAATTATTTAATTATTAACAATTAATTTTTGGTGTTTGGTTTTTTATTACCTTAACGTTGAAAGTCAACATTAATATATTTCCCCCATGTGTGGTGACTTGTAATGCTTTCATTACATTTTTAACTTATTTTTTGTGTTCCCATTGACCATTTGTTTGTCTTATTTTTTACTTTTGCTTCTTTTCCAACAATTTTTTTGTTCTCTTTAAAACAAGAGTTTCAATTTTTCTTTTTTCTTCGTTTTTATGTCTTTTTTTTCTTAACGAGTTATTAGTAAGAATAAAGGAACCGACTTATAGATGACCTTGCAAAGTCATCCGCTTTTAATTAAAAAACAACAAAAGAGAATAAAAAACAACAAATATTGATTGAGACACTTTTGATGCTTCACTTAAACTTTTTTTTGACGCGTTAAATTTGTGAGAAAAACATTAACACTTAAAACAGTTTTGCTGTGTTTGAGATTAATAGAAATGAGTCGCCATCAATTAAATTATTTGCCACCAAATCGTCAACACTTTACGTCATTATCCCGTCCCGTCCCTTCCCCCCATGAATCCATGTCAATCACTCTTACTTTAATTTGAAAAACGAAAAACAGAGTGAAAAATATAAACTAAATGAAGCTAAATTAAATCAATTCCAATTTGGACAATTTGTTGCTGCTGCTATGATTTGATTCTCTGCTTCAGCTCGTAAGCCACACCACCCCAATAAAGTTTGAATGTCCGCTCGCGCCATCTAATTGCTGGATTGAATAACGCATTTAGAAAGAGATATGGACCCGTAAATTCACGAAACAGCCATCCAACGACGAAATTAAACTTGTTGAATGGCAGTGGTCCATTCTAAAAAGAAAGTTTTTAATTAAGTTTCATTTTCTTTAATTCTTTTTGAAAGTTTCTTTATTACTTGTACAACAGACAACATAATCCAGTCCGACAAGAACCAGACGAGAATGTGCACCAGGTAGAATGGCAAGGCATCCCATTGAAAGAGTACATTAACAGCCCAAGATGCTAAACAGCCGAGCACCATACATTCGCTAGTTAAAAAGATTCCAAAAAAATAAAGAAAAACATTTTAACACATTCATGTCAATAGTTAAATAGCTAAAATGGTTGTATGAATAAAAATCAAATAATTGCGTGGACGGAATTAACACGAATAACTATAAAGTTATTAAAACTTACCTCAGCGGTTCTAGAATAATTAAATGCGGCACCATAGCAACACGCAGTTTTGCCCATCGCGTGAGTCTCAACTGGAAATTGGTGACATCACAAACTCCTGAATTTTGCCATGCTGGTTGACTGCTGATTGTCGACTTCCATCCAGCTTCAGTGACAGCTTTTGCAAGGAAGAAATCTTCAGCTAAGTAACGTCCAAACTCTTTCAATCCACCAACATTGTCGAGCACTTCGCGTCGTATCAGTGATGACATTCCAGTATGACAAATGGCACCAAAGAGATCAGCTGTGAGATACATTCGCGACTGATAAGTTCCAAAGTAGATCTTCTCAAATGTCGCAGCGAATCCTTCGCGATCACATGTGAAAGGCATTTGATGGACGAGGCCGATACCTTCCTTCATATGTTGCACCATGTCCAAAAGCGTATCTTCTTTCATTCGAATTCCACTGTCGGATATCATGACAAGTTCATATTTTGCGTTCTCATAGGCAGGGTTCATGTTGTTGATCTTTGGATTGACGCCCACATCAGAACCACCTAAATATAAATTCGCGACAATTTTTGGATATTTGTCCATCAAATGTTGCACAACAACGACGGCGGGATCTTCTTTGTCTTCAATGCAAAACAGCAGCTCATAAGACGGATATTGCATCGTGAAAAAGGTTTCAAGATTCTGAGATAAGTTTGGATCGACGCCCATCAATGGCTTTAAAATGGACACTGATGGAAGGGGCGATTCCCGTGGCAGTAAACATGGTTTCTTGTGCAATTTGATTTTTCTGTAATGAAAATAAATGGTAATTTAATCATTCAACTACCTAAACATTCAATTTACGATAATCTGAGCAAAGTATTTATAACTCAATCGAAATAATCTTATCAGTTAATCGCGAAGTAAGTCAGTAGCATTGAATTCCGAAAAACACTGTTCAATAAATATTTCATTATGATTTATTGTTCTTCAATAGGAAATTTGATATCTTTTTGAAAGGTAATAAAATAAATGATGAAAACATTTCGAAAATTTAGTTTCATGTTTACAAATTCCATATGAAAAAGTAAATAAAAACAATAAAAGTGTCCCAAGAGTCAACTCATGAATTTGTCACTCTTTATACATAGTATTAAAGTTTATTAAATTAACCCATTGGAGAAGATTATGACACAGTAAAGCACCGTCCAATTCCCGTCACATGTATTAATCTAAATGTACTGCTGGTACATAATTGAATGAAATAGAAAAAAGTTTTGTTTTCTTCCTTTTTCTTGTCGAAATATGTGAATGAGAATCGTACAAATTTTTCAATTTAAATTAATAAAACAAATACAATGTTGATGGCCACTAATACAACATACAAATACATCGAAGAAGTTAGAATCTCGTTAGCATAGCTCCTATTTGTTTGAGACATGCGAACAAGGCAGTTGAAGACTTAAAAATTCTTTCAAAACGAAAATTGGCCCCCATCGTCATCAGCATCAAAAATTTATGTGGAATTGGAAATTCATTTCTCATTAGTCACCAGTTTAATGGCGAAAGGGTTCTCGATTAGGTCAACATCATCATCAGAGTTTAATGTCATCATATATTCAGATGATCTTCAATTATAATTGATGCCAACTGTTTGCTATCGAAATTATTTAAACTCACATTCAGTCAATAATTTTATGACGTTAAAGCCAAGTGTGTCAACCAATTTATTATTTATTTTTCAGTTATCATGTATTTGTCACCTATCTTTTCGCTTTATTTCAATGAATATGAACTTACAATCGAGTCGACAATACGAGAAACCAAAACAAATTGATAGGAACACCAAATTTGTCATGCCATGGATTTCCTTTGCATTTTAAAATACTTCTGTTGTCGTCACTTATTGCTTTCATTTCCTCAGAACGACTTAAGCGCAATGAAACGTAAACTGTAATCGTTCATTGATCCGAAAACTAGAGGAAGTGTGTTTAGTTGACAATAAATTAATATTTCTTAATTTAATTTAGTCATTTCTTGAAGGTAATGTTATCAATTCATGTCAACTTATCAGCAACTTACATAACGTTATTTGACAACTCTACTGAGTCATCTTTAAATGATATTTTAGAATTCTTTCAATAAATTCTTTTTCTTTAAATAAAACTAACTGATAACATTATCAAACAACATTTTATATTTGTGAAGCCAACATCAAATGGACTCAAGTATGCTGCAGTTATCTAGCGTTGTGAGTCAGTTAAAACAATCTCGAATATGTTTGGATGTCTTGAACGGCCACGAAACAATGCCCTCTCTGCAATTTTCTTTTGCTTTACGCTTATTGCTTTATTCAAGACATTTACACTTGACTCACTGTTGACATTCAATTATAAACACCTTCGAAGAATATTTTAACAGATATTTTACGTTCGTTGTTATCTTAACATTTGCATGAAAAAGTGTGAATTGTTTTTAAACAATGATAACACCTTTAATAAATATCCCTTCAGTGTAAATACTTGATACGGGAAAAGAGGTTCGTTTGTAAAATGTTTTGGTTTCTAAGAGCGCACAACTTTTTATTTACTCTTTTTGTTTCTTTTCAATGTCAGTTTGACTATTCAGTTTATTGATGTTTCGCCGACAACAAAAGGGAATTAGAAAGAGAACGAAAAAGTTCCCCACAAAAATTCGTTTAATATTTAATGCGATGTGTGAATAGCAAACAAAAGTCACTAACATCAGCCATGTCCACTGTATCCAAAGCTAATTTATGAAGAAACGACCAAGAATAAACATATATGCAGAAAACGTATAGATTTCACGGAAATCTTCTCTTTTTTCAATGGCAAATTGAAATTTAAGAGAGAAGAAAAGATAAAAATAAAATAAAAAACGAATTTGTGAAATTTTTGATTTAATTATATCTTGCAGCAAACAATATAAAATAAAATGAAATGCAGAAAAGATTGTGAAATCACGAAAAACACTTCCACAAACCAGTCGTACAAAGTGAATCATCCAATTACGGTTAAATACATTTCACTCACTATTTATGTCTTGGAACGAACGTGAATGATTGTAATGATTAATTGTTATGACGCGCGTCTGGCAAGGAGCTATTTAGATTGCGAATAAAGAAAAAATCTTTTCCTTGTTTAATCACAATATTCTAAAGGGAATGTCAGATGACGAGTAACAAAGTGGAGGCGGAGAAAGGGGAGAAGCAGAAAATAAGGTTTGGTGTTACGATTATTTTATTTTTCTGAAGCTAGCGGCGGAAAATTACTCACGCAATCCTCGTGAAAGAGCATTAGATCGCGCGACTATTTCCTCTTTTCTGTTATATTCATAGTACAACTATCCAACACTAGCGAAAAAGACTCGTCCTGCGATGGAAATTAGGTAATACGGCTTAAAGAGATTTCTTTTGGTTTTCATCTTGTCGGTGTCTCTGAGATTTTTAAATAATTTTTTATCTAAAATTGAAGCACCTTGAAAGCGATACACACAAGTGAAGATAAGTGGTAGGAAAAAGATTCGTATCGCATTCTTTACATTACTACAGGCAATTTTATTTTTTGGGCGGATGAATGGTTGGTTGAATAAAAAAGAGTGAGTAACATTGCCGAACTGCTCAATCGATAAGATTTCGTAGTCGATAAAGTTTTTCGCGAGGATATGATTACTCACCCATAAGTGATTCCTAGTAAGTGAAGTAGAAGGTTTCCACAGTAAAATATGAATAAAGCTATTGCAAAACCATAAATGTAAATAGAAAATGACATTTTAGAAATATATTTTTCATCATTTGCTTCCTCGGGTGCTTTGAATCCACAGAACTTTGATTCCACGGATTTTCTTTTTTTATCTCTCACAAGCACGTTTTTAACTTTTTGTCATTTTTCTCCACTTTCAAAATATCGTATTGCTGCTAGCTATTATTAAATTATTTTAATAATTGATTTTTTCTGGTAGCTACGATTTTCTAATTTATTTCCACTATTTTAACATTATTTGAGCTTTATTGTTGGTACTTGGACTTTTAAAAATTTGCGGCAAGACCTTTTTCAATGTTATCAACAATTTTTTCCCGAATTTACGCCAGAAATATTGGAGAAAACGATTTCAGCAACTTCTCTACTCTATCGTCTGATTTTATGCTCGGAAATGTACGACAGGGTGATTGAAATCAGAAGCGAACAGACAGGGTGATTTGTTTTTCAAATTGTAACGGTTCCTTCATGCAATCGACGCTTTTTATCGTGTGACATCATTTATTGACAAGATGATGCTTGTGAAAAAAAAAATTCGATCACTTTTCAAAATCGGTCTTTTAAAAACGGTTAAAATGAATTATTGAAAGAAACTTAAATCCAGAAAATAATTTATATAAGTCTCGATTTATTTGATTTATTTCAGTTTGTCTCATCTTATTATGAAGAAATATTATCAATATTAGAGTTGTCACAACACGATAAAAGGTTTCAGATGAGTTTTTAATCACAAAAGATTTGTTTCTCCAACATATCATTAGAATTTGAAAAGTTGAAAATGTAAAATGCAACTAACTTCATCTGCTTTTCCAATAACAACAGCAGACAGACATGTTTAAAATTTCAGAAGGTCATTGAATTGCTAAACTTTTATTTGAATAATCTGAAAGCTAAACAAAAATTGATTGTACAATTATAACGTTTGAGTACACAATCATCAGATAATTTATAGTTGATTGCTGTTGTTTGTACCAATAATTAAGTTGAAGTGATCAGAAGTTGTGACAAATTTGATATATCGACATAACATAAAACCTGCAATAGAATTTTTTACAAATAACGCAATAAAGATATTATTTGGCTTGAGACAAATCAATAATGCTTCCACTGTGGCCATCAATCAATCCTTCTCTTGTTGGATCACTCATGAATAACGTGAATCCTTCAGCTTTCAGTGAAGAGATGGAAATGAAGTAAGAAAAACTTTTCCAATGTCATTGTAACAGCAAATTTCATTGTTTTTTTTTTATATTTTATGCTAATCATAATAGTCATATGGAGCAAGAGCAACAGAACTACTTGAACTTGGTTGACACAATTGCACAAGATTTGACACCTTTAGGAAAGAAACAATCTGAACAGAACAATGAAGATTCTGATGCTGAGTCTGCAAGCGATGGTAAGTTTCAATTTATTTGAGAAAGTTCTGATGAATTATTGTAAAATATTTTTAATAGATCAAGAAAGTTCAGCAAGTGAGCCAGAAGATCACGAATCAGAAGATGATAATGATGGTCGCGAATCATTCACAATAAATTATTGAAATAAAACAAAATACAAAATTTAATGATTAAAAATCTAACTCTGCTTTTATTTTGTCAAGGAAATAACATTTCATCTTAAGATATTAAGGAATTAAATGAAAAACTTATTCACTTAAATGTTCTTTTGACTTTGATTTGATTTTGTCAATATGAATGAAACTTTTTAAAAAATCAGAGAAAACTTTAAATGGAAATATTAAGATATAATTAAAAAATTGATAATGAAAACTTGTTTGACCTTCTTCACATACATTAGACAGCTTACTTAACGTCGATCACGCGAGTCTGAACGATCGCGGCTGATACTCTCACTACGAGAGCGACGAGCTGGTGAGCGACCTCGAGGACTTCTAGACCTTGACCTGTGAGGGAAGAAATTTGAAAGTGTTGAAAATCTGTTGTGTTGATGAAAGGAGCAAGCTGCTTGGTTCATTAATGTGATGATTTTGTTTATTTGTCAATAAGATAAGAGGTGGATTGCGTTGCATAATTTTGATTGCTTATTGCATTGCAGAGACGCTCCCGTTACATTTGTTGATTGCAAGCTAATAACTTTCGATGCTATTTTAAAGATGTTTGTTTAATGCTGCAACCTATTTGAAAGAACTCTTGTCGGCGTTCTCATTTTTTTTATTCTTAAAATGTCTGCGCGAAGTTTCAGTCAAAATTAAGCAATTAAACTTTTGATTAACTACTAAAGGTGGTGTTGCTGACACTGGAGACATTTCAACAGCTGGATTGGTAGAGCTGACGTACTTATGTGGGAAACGCATTTTTTATTTCTTCGCGATAACGAAAGTATAAATTTGGTTGGTGAAGTTGATGAAGTAATTGAGGAGGCAGGTTGGTGGTGATTATTTTATCAGATAGTAGTTTAAATGATGAATTAAATCAAGATGATGAAGAGTTGAGTTAAAGTTAGATTTATATATTGCGTAAAACAACATCTCACGAAGTAGCAGAAGATGGGAAGATGGTGTATTTGTGGTTGGATAAATTTGGTGGTCGTTGGTTGACGTTAATTGTTTTGATCAACAACCGAGTTTAGATAAAGCCACTGATGGAAGTAGACATTGAGAAATTTCCATGTCGTATTACGGTCAAAGTCAGAAGGTTCTGGTCATAATTTTTTGTTTTATATTTTTGTTTTGTGTTTGCTTTTTTGATATCCCCGATGGAAGCAACAGAAAGAAAACATTCTAATGGAAAGATGGCGCACAGTGAAGCAACGCTAGCAGATGAAGCAGATGCTTTCGAAGCAAGAGCACGCCATGATCAGAGAACCGAGGCTATCACGTTCAACATGACTCTGGCAATATTCACAATTTCGCACATTTTCATCCATAATTACTTTTTTTTATGGTGGAAATATTGAAAAAGAAAATAGCCATGTCATGTTCGCGTAAATTTTGCCAACATATCGATGCAGGGACGACAGAAGCGATGAACATGTGTTGTTGTTGTCGAGGTGTTGGTGTTTATGATGGAAATTCCTGAAATTTGTCAGCAGGATTTGGCATTTTCAATTAAAAATTATCTAAAAAAATCAGTGATTGTCTAAATTTTTCATATTAAAAAACATTCAACAGAAAAATGAAAAAATCTCTTTTTTGCTTTTTTTGATCAACAAAAGACCACCAAAAACGATTATTTACACTCATCGTCAGATTGCTTCTATGCTTTGAATGATGGAGGGCGAAAAAGATACAAATATTGGGAATGGTTCACAAAATACAATAGAGGACTTAAGCTAAATCTTTATAAGAAAAATAGTGCAACTAATATTAAAGAAGTTGAGAAGAAAAATTGAAGAGTTACAACAGAAGTCAATGTTTGGATGTGATTTCAATCGTGTTAGTTCAAATCTACTACTTAAGCGAATTCTTTCGACAAAAATCTCCATATTTGACTTTGAAATTAGAAGTTTTTTTGGTGTTAGTTACATTAATTAGCAAGTTTTGTTCAAACCTGTAGCGTCGTTCGCCTCCTCGTCGGTCATCTCGACTTGGTCCTCCTCTACGACCTTCGTCACGTCTTGTTCGTCCTGAAGACATTTCTACGCGGATTCTTGTTCCACACACTCGTCTGAAAATTCATAAACAATAAACAAAAAATGTTTTAATTTAAGTTTCAATTACTTACGTTCCATCCAACGCTCTAACTGCATCTTCAGCATCTCTTGAATCTTCAAATTCAACAAAGGCAAAACCTGGGGGATTACGTGCCACCCAAACATTTCTTAATGGACCGTATTTACTGAATGATTTCTCGATTTCATGCTTTGACGCTGACGATCCAAGATTGCCTACATAAACTTTGCATTTCAAATCCCATTCTCTGAAGCGCGGCATATTTGATGAACGATCTGAACGATCTGTACGTTCTCGGCGTTCACGACGAGCTGGAAGATAAAATAGTATGTGGGTGTGTGCAGGTAGAGAAAAATCTGATTATTTATTCATAGAACAGTTTCAAGGTCGTGCAGAAATAGCAAATCTGGATTTATTCGTCAGTTGAGTTCATTATTATTTTTCTAAAGAGATCTCTTAGCTTGTTTCTTTGATAGCGTGTGAACGCATTGAAAAGTTTATATTGTAAATACAACGAATATCTCTTTCCTCATCATTACCGAAGTAACCCAAACGCCATTTTCACGACTTTTAATTATGGAGATGGGAATGAGATCGTCAATAATTTTATAACTATTGTTCACAGGTGCAAGACTAGTATAGGAAATTTAGGAAATTTGGTTTTAAAGGAAACTTTGGGAACAGTTCGGAAGATATTGAAATAATATAAAATAAGTTCCTACGCGAAAAGTCTCTCATAACGTCAATTGAAGAAAGAACACGAAATTTAAAATATTACCACTTTAAAGTGATTTCTTAACAAACTTTTAATTTCACTTTTACTTGATTCTTTAACCAAAATGAACTTAGATCTATTTTCAATTTTATTTTATTGAAATCCTTTCTTGAAGTTTGACTGTTTATTGAAGAACTTCATCGACTATGTAGTCGAAATTTGTCGAAAACATTGTTTAAACAGTGATACCCACTCAGGGGTTAAGATTCTCTTGAGAAATTTCTTTTACAAATATTTAAAGTTCATTTGTTTTGATTGAAACTTTTCTTAAATATAGACTATTATTAACTTTTGCTGATAACTTAACTTTTCAAAGTAACAGAAATCATTTGAGAATAGTTGTAATCAGTTCTATAAGAACTTTAGTAAGGAAATCTGTCGAATATTTGGAACAATTGTATTGTATTGAAATAAATAAACTACACGGGAGTCTCCCAAAATTCTTGCTTGCAACATTCATTTAAAACTACGACTTTGATTAGAATTCTCCTAAGAATTTCTTGTCATGAAAAACATTTGGAAGTAAGAAACAATTTGAAAGCTCTAAAATCAGTCTTCTGTTGAAGTGTTGAGAAATAAGGAAGTAGGTAACAAGTAAAAACAAAATGACATCACTACTCAAGAAAATTTTTGTCCAATCTGAAAAAACATTTGCAACAATCAATAAAGAATCAATTAAAGCTAACGTGTTAGCCTTGAAAAAGCTCATAGACATGATGGAATTGACGGATATAAATGTTGATCCTTATCATTTTACAAATAGAGCTTTTCAAAAGAGGGTAAATCATAGAAAAAAACACATTTTTTAATGTTTTAGATAAATATTTGTTTTTCTAATTTAGAACAAGGCGCCATGCAGTTTCATAAATATTTGCGAGAAAGAACATTTTACTATGTCAGTTTTCGTTATTGATTCTGGTTATACAATGCCATTACATGATCATCCAGGAATGTTTGGAATTTTAAAAGTAATTTCTGGTCAACTGAAGATACAAAGCTACACTAGAATTCCCACCAGTATCCCACACGAAATACTTGTCCATGCTGAAGAACCAAAAATAATAAATGCAGATTCTGATTCAACATATTTAGATGATAAATTATACAACTACCATGAGATAACAGCAGTCGATGGGCCTGCAGCATTTTTTGATGTTTTAGCTCCGCCATACAGTGATATAGATGATAAAGGTTCAGATGCCAGGCATTGTCAGTTTTACAGGAAATTAGTTGCTGAAAATATTGGAAAAACAATCTTGGAGCTTGAGCGTATCGAATGTCCAAATCATTATTATTGTGATTCAATACATTTCGAAAGACCAGACTTCATGGTTTAATGATTATCTTATAGAATATGCTCAGGCTATTAATGGGAAACTGTGTTTTGCTTCAGAGATTTGAGAATGATTTTTATTAAAATTTAGATACACTGCTCAGCAAAAGACCTATCAAAATTTAATTTTATTGTACTGAAAGGATTTTTGAAATTCTGGAAAATTAAAAATTTGTCAATTAAACATTTGCATAAAATTTAAGATTGAATAAACTGGATAAAAGCTTTAATTCTTTTTCTATTCAAATTAAGGGGAATGATTAAAAAATAAACGTTTTCGACATTTTCAAACTAAGTTTTCGAAATCATCGAAAAGAAATTGTCGAATAGAAAGAGAGAAATAGTTCCATTTCATTCTTCTTTCCTCAACGTTTCAAGACATCATTCGACTGAGCTTGTTTGATCCAGCAACATCTTTTGGCTGATTATAAACCTTAAATATCATCAGAAAAGAATACTCAAGATAAGTGTGAATTATAAAACATAAATAAAGCAAATTATTTGCTTTATCATAGTTTGAAATAAAATAAAAAAAGTGAAAAGTTGCATCATCAAATCCACGAGGAAAGAAAGGAAATTTCTCGAATAACTAGTGAATAGTGGTAGAAAAATATAGATTAATCACAAAGTGGAATATTGCCTGACTGCTAAAGTCCATTAGACAAAACGAAACAGGATAAAATGACTACAAATATAATGAATATGGTTCATGAGACCAAATACGAAACCTTATTTAATATTACGGAGAAAGACTTAATTTGATTTTAATTGGAACAATCAGCTGATTTGTTGATTGAACACTAATTAAATAAATTCCTATCTTCTTTCTTCACGTGTAAATTATGTGTAAAAAATCAAAAAATTCCTGAAATATTTTCAACACTCAGTGATAATAGTAAAAATAATAATATAATAATACTACTACTAAATAACCATCAGACTCATCGCTCAAACTAATCTAATTTCAATCAAATAAATAAATGAGTAAAATGTCAACACCAGCCATGAAACCACCAGCACCAATCACACCACCTCCACCTCAACCATCAACTGGATCTCTTTCCCCCAAGAAAGTGGGCGGTAAATTTAGCTTATTCTCTCATATCAAATACGAGCACATGGTTGCAGGAATATCAGGTATGAATATCTTAAAAACATTAAAAACATTACATATGTAAAATAATAAATTATTAATATCCGAATAGGTGGAGTAACATCGACATTAATTTTGCATCCTTTGGACCTTATCAAAATACGATTTGCTGGTGAGTAAAAAATTAACGACTAGAATCTTATTCCGTAATCATGAAGGTCAAAAGCTTATCAAACTTTCATTTTCTCAGAGTCAAACAAATCGTAAAATAATTTAAAAATATTTAATTTCGTCTCAAAGTCTAGTTGCGTGCAATTGAAATTGCAAATTCTTACAATTCCTAATTTGATCAAGAGAAAGAAAAAGAAATCTTACAGATGTGGAAGAAGAAACAGCTGTTTAACCAGTTTACATTTTCATGAGAATAAGAATCAAGTTTGAAACTTTGTTTCTTACACGAGCCTTTTTTCTGCTACTTCCACAACAAAAAATTATACTTTCAAGACCTTGAGTTCCAATACAGAACTTTTCTTTGCTAAAAAATAAAGGAGCACGTGCAATTTGACTTGTAATTTCGTCAGATTATGTTCGGTTGCGGTTCGTAATAGATTTTCGGCTTGTTTTTGTTTTTGTATTTTCATTGCAGACTTCAAAATTACTTTAAATGTATACAAACACATCCGAAATGTCATGTGATTTTTACGTCGTATGACTGTGTTTTTTTGTTTCTATGTTTTCGTTTTAAAGTCGATAAATCTTTAACTATTTTTAAATCTCATCAAGCTCTTTTTATGTTTCCAAAACAAATATTGCTGAACAATCTTAACTTGAAAGTCAACAGTCAGTGTTTGAAAACATGGAGGTCGTCAGCGTTCGAGTCGCTACTTGTGTTTTGTATTTATTAAAGACATTGTGTCTGTCTGAACTGTCCACTCTAATTTTCATGCTGTTGCTACGTTCGTTATCAAATATCACCTTGCAATGATTATTAAGTGCTTCTAGAAAACTCGTTGAAGTCTTAAATAGATAGATAGTCATAGATAGTCTATCAAATAGATTAAAAACATTTTATTTTCATTTCAAATTGCTTTCAAATTATTAATCCTCGCCCTTTCTTCTACCTGACTTTTATAAACATGAAACCCTTGGAAATTTCCATTATTAAATATGTTGCCATGTTCTGCAGACAGACAGTTGCAACCTTTCTATAAAAAGACTATGAATGATTCAAACAAAGACCTCGAACTTACCGTTTATAATTCAACATTTTAGCTTCGATTCTACCGGATTCTGCTGGATATTTTAAATTTAGAAACAAAAAGTGCTAATGATCTTTAAGGCACAAAGAAACTTCTTAAACGCTGGAATGAGTTTATCATCAACTGACACAATTTACATATTATGATAATAAACAACTGAACATGATCTCATCGACATTATGCAATTTAAGATTAATCCAAACAAAAAAGTTTCCATTATGATTTTCTACTCGTTTTTTGTTTCGAAAATTAAATGAAATTTGTGATGAACAAAATATGATCGAAGTGTCAGTTTCAAACGACAAACTCGTGCCTTGGCCGTTGTCCAAATCAAGTCAAATGAAATGACTTTTGAATGATGACGTAAAGTTTTAACTTATTCAAGAAATTTCTTTGTGCGTTTTCAAAGTATTTCCATTTACAACACTAAAACTTGTTTCACAAGACCAACATAATAATTTCATGAACATCATTCGTCATTTTGTTTCTTTTTTTAATGTAGTTAATGATGGTCGTACAGCCGCGCCACAATATCGAGGCTTAGGCAGCGCATTCACAACAATCTTCCGTCAAGAAGGCTTTCGAGGACTCTACAAAGGCGTCACACCAAATGCTTGGGGTTCTGGAAGTGCTTGGGGATTTTATTTCCTTTTGTAAGTTGAAACTTCTTCTTTGTTTCTTTATTTATAAATCATTTAACGCTTTGAAATTAGCTACAACACAATCAAAGGATGGATAAATGGTGGAAATGCAACAACACCACTCGGACCGTCACTTCATCTTCTTGCTGCAAGTGAAGCTGGAATTCTTACACTTTTAATGACAAATCCAATTTGGGTTGTAAAGACAAGGCTTTGCTTGCAATATGACAACAACGTTGATCCGAAATGTGATAAACGTTATCGTGGCATGATCGATGGATTAATGAAAATTTATCGAACGGAAGGATTTCGTGGACTCTACAGCGTAAGCAAAGTTTTGGGTTTTTACGTTCTTAATCGAATGATTATTTTATCATCTTTTACAGGGATTTATTCCGGGAATGTTGGGTGTTTCTCATGGCGCAATTCAGTTTATGACCTACGAAGAGATGAAAAACGCATATAACGAACACCGAAAATTGCCAATCGACAGTAAACTGGTGAGTTTGACCTCAAGTATGAGTTTTAGTCGCAAAGTGTTTTTACTTCTATTTTTACATTTCTTGGGCACGTCTTGAAAAGATTTTTATAATCATCGTGACGTTTATTTTGATGTTTTTCTGTTGATATCTGAGTTAGCGAGCCCTGATTGTAGTCGTGTAAATATTTTTCCCGAAAGTTCATTCTTTATTTAGCACCACACTGATTGCTTTATATATTTATTTGTTTGAGACATGTAAAAAAGATTTGACGTCAATGATAACTCGTGAAATCAAATATGCGATGCTTCTCAGTTAGAACACTTAAAAATCATCTGACTTTAGTTCTGCTCCAATTCATTTTAATGCTCGAGTTCAAAAGTGACATGAAAATTGTCATGTTTTTGTTTCGCCTCGCGCCACGTTTGTTTTTATTTCCATATTCGTTGTTTTGTTTATGACGCAGTGGAATTTTTTTTATCATCGAAACGAGAATTGAGTGAATCATTTTCTAGATAAAAATTTATGATTGCAACAATGTTAAATAAATTATTTTCTTCTTGTTTTTAGACAACAGCTGAGTATCTCACATTCGCTGCTGCTTCAAAGCTGATTGCAGCTGCCACAACATATCCTTATCAGGTGATACGGACGCGTCTTCAAGATCAGAATCACACCTACAAAGGAACGTGGGACTGCATCAAGAAAACGTGGAGGTACGAAAGAATGCCCGGTTTTTATAAAGGCCTTGCGCCATATCTCGTTCATGTTACGCCAAACATTTGCCTCGTTATGTTAATCTACGAGAAGTTTACAAGAAACTAATTTAAAATTAGTTTCGCATGTCCAATCAAAGCCGCAAAACTTTCTCAAGTAAAACAAACAAGCAAAAAAAGTTTAAAAAGGAAAATAAAATAAACTTTTCTATTTTGATACTCAAAACAATTCTTAGCAACAGTTTAAGTTAGGAGAAAAAAGAAAATTTAAAATTACTTTCCAATCCCCTTTTCCAAATGTTATTAAAATATGAAAAACAAAAGAAAAGAAAATGAAAGAAAATTTGTAGCGAAAAAAGACGAAAGATCCAAAATTAATCATTTGAATTAATATCAAAACATATTTAAGTAGTGTTGTCTTATTATTATTATTTTTATTATTATTAATTGAATTAAGTTTATTTTCTTACTTCAAGTTTTGCTTTCTTTCTACGTCTTTTAAATTTTTTTCTATTCTTTTCTTTCAAACATTTATAACTTTTCATATGATAATGTGTCCGACTTACAAACCTTAACTAAACATATTTATATTGTTAGTTGTTAGAATATTAAGCAAACATCTACAGAAAAAGAAGAAAAATCATAATTAAGTAATAAACATTTGGAACAAGTTACAGGAAAGTTAAAAAAGTCATGAACTTAAAACTAAAACAAATGAAAAGTTTTCATCTCGAAAATATTTTAAGACATAAACAAAGAATTCTTCTCTCGTTTAATTACTTAAGTAACGTGCAAGAAAGTTCAAGAATATTTTTATTTTTATCTGAGTGCTATTTTTAATGAGTGTTTTTATCACTTGACAATAGCACGTCTGATTCAAATGAGTACTTGCGCGTGCTAAGTATAAAAGATTATCAACATTCTTCATTATCAACAAAAATTAAATAAAAAATAGACAAGAAGAAGAAGAAAAGACGCAAACAATTAACTGACGTTGAACTCTTTTATTTTGGATTAAAACCTGCCTGATAACAGCAACGTTGGATTTACCTGATAAGACACGAAATAAAAAACTGAATTGTGATGTTAAAATTTAGATAAAAATGTGTCAGATGAAGAAACTGATACAAGAACAAACTAACAAATAAATTTAAGCGAGACATTTGTAATTGATTAGAATGTCAATGAAAGTAAACTGAAAAAATGTCTTTTTATTGCACTTTTACCTCTGGCAAGTTAGATTCTGCTTTCGGTGAAATTTATTTAAAATTTTTAAAGTTAAAATTGTGTCTTCACAATCGAGATCTTAAATATCTTCAATTTAATAATTATCAAGACAAATAAGAGTGGATGTGAGATGAAGCATCGAAAAGAATCTGTTTGCTTAAGGTAAGCAATAAAAATATAAATTTTTTGTGTGCTCACTTCATTCTTTATCATTTTTAATTATTTACATTTGTCACCATTGAACAACATCTGCTTGAAGTTTATTTTTAACATCAAACTTTTCTGTTGCGTTTTAAAAGGTTCATGTCAAAAATATGAATGCCAATCATTAGATAAATGTTTAAGTAGATGAAATATTAGTTAAGATTATAATAATTTAGAGTTAGATTATTGACATCAAGGGAGAGAAGGAAAGTTTCAAGACACTTCCAACATATTTCAAGATAAAAAGGAACCTTGAACCTCATTATCACAGTTGTAATAAAATTTCTATCTTATAAGCTTTTTATTCCTCACAATATTTTTCCCATAAATGTGGAAAATTTCTTACATCAAACATGACATAAACTTACAGCGTTTCAGAAGTCATGAGTTCTTCATCACGAGCATGATTTATGAGTTCATGTGAATGAAAGCTTTAGGCCTCTCGAATGTCATAAAAACGAGTAATGTAGAAAGCAAATTTGTTGAACGAACACTTTACAAGATTTTCCTTCAACAAATTCTTTAACAAACATATTTAACACTGCTTATAAGTGTTGCGTTTTAATCTTTTTTTTTCTATTTTTTAGCATCGAAATATTTCACTCTCATTTTAGATTTACATATAAGAAAAAAAATGTCGCGAATCGATTAGCATAGAAAGTGGTAAATAATTTATTAACATTTTCATTTTTCTTTCTCTTTTCCCTCCTGCCATTTAAAAATGGAAAATCATTTTTAGATTTGAAGGTTGGCGTGGATTTTATAAGGGACTGAAGCCTAATCTTACAAGAGTTGTGCCAGCTTGCTGTATAACATTTGTGACATATGAAAACATATCGCATTATATGTTGACGCAGCGAAAAGCAAGAGAGATGACTGAAATCAAAAAAGAATCCTAAAATTCTTATACACAAAAACCAAACCAAAGATGACGAGAAAATTCACCAAAAGAACAAAATTAAAATTCATTTTCCTCGTTAGATTTTTTCCGACTTAATTGTGAAAGATAATCAAATGAAGAATTTATTAAATCTGTGATTGCATTTAGTTCCTTCAAAGATGAATAATTTTAACTAAGTTTAATTCATCAATTTTTGTTATCTTTGGAAATTATCTTAAAGAGAAATGAAAATGAATTTTAATCATAAATTTGAAACTTTTATGTTGTTAAAAACGAATCACAATTTGGTAAAATAAGTCGACTTATAATAAAAATACTTATTTCCTTCCAGGATTTTATCGTCTTCTAAATATTTTAAGAAATTTGATAAATGAATTAAAAGTTCAATAACTAATTAAATTTTCTTGTGTTTCAGATGAAAGAAACTTAGTTTGCTTCTTCCATTATCATCACCATCATCATCAACCTTCATTTACACTTTCAACCGCTTTTTGGTTTGTAATTAAATTAATAAAATTACTTAATAAAGAAATTTTTTCTTTTTTAAAAATGCAACATGTGACTTTTCCGTTATTTTGAATTTTCCGAAGATTTTCTTTCAGCTACGCATGCTTGAGAGTGAATCGCGTGATTCTCTTGATTGAAGTTTCTTCAACTGTTTAGTCAACAATCGATAGTCAACAACATTGCATTGCTCGTATTTTTTCTACAAATTTTAAAAACATTAAATTCACACGAAACTTTCGTCCATTTACACAAACTAATCAAACTTTATGATATTAATTGACCTTAACAATCAAATGTGATATTAAAAAAATCTTTCCATGACATTGAAATACTAAAGTGAAAGCTGAGAAAACATATCTCGTTATTCTGCTGATTAAATATTTGGTAAAGAACAGAAAAAGAACGAAAGAAAGAAACAGACGAGTGTCGTCCACAAAAGAGAGTGAAGCGACAAGTAGCAAAGAAAAAATTTCAAAAAGTTCTCTGAGAGACTTCGTCGTCGTCCACCGCAGAGTCGTCAGTCAGAAAGTTTTCTTGCTTGGTTGGAATTTGTTGTTTTTTAGTATCGTTCGAATCGTGGCATCGTCTAAGTCATGCGTTACTACTCCCTACAGTGACTTTTGATAAGAGATAAAAATTCTTTTCTTTTTCATCATTTGTCGTCGATTACGAAAAATTTCCTCGTGTTAATTTTTTTGTGCTGTTTGCTGTTTAAATATTCGACGTGCTTTATACAAAATAATTTCAATGTTTATTTGTCATTGCACTTGACTTTAATTAAATTAACGAGTCAAACGTAATAAAACATTAATTGAAGTGAAGAGTTAAGAGGAACGAATTGATATTAACTATTTATTGAAATAAATTTATAAAATCGGGATCCGAGACGACACCGCTATAGATAAGTAATGTGAAAAGTAATCTCTGAATGGGTACAGCATTATTAAGAATTGTAGCAAGGAGAAGGAATGATAAGACGTCTTTGAATGACTTGAACAATAATAATAAAAATTTGGAGCTTGGTGAATGTGTGTTCAATAGCAAAGAACTTTTGTTGTTGGAATCTCCACCGCTTGGAACTTGTCATCGGTCAAAAGAAATTTTTCACTCTTGCGAAAAGCGAAAATCAGTGAAAATAGGAAAAATAGCTAAAACGTTAAATCGGAAAATCAAACACGAACAGCAAGTGATAGTTAAGGTGAGTCACTAATAACCTCTTATCATTACATTTTGCAATCGTCCGAATGGCTGGGTGGTTGATTGTGTTTTAGATAAAGCATTTAAAAATATACAAAATAAAGCTTCATCACGTAAAAAATGAAATTCAAAGCATCGTTTAGTATTGAAAAGGGGAAAAGAGTAAAATTTATGTTAATAAGTCATTAAACAAGCCCTTCTCACCAAGTATTATCAACTGTGACAATGGAAACTTGGAGAATATTTATTGTAGGCAGTTGTTACGTGTGACACATCATAGAAACTCATTTGATGGGAATAATCGAATTGAATAACGTGAAAGTGAACTCAGAAATGTTTTATTTGATCATTCACGTGGAAGTTTTTTTTTTGAGCAAAATGGAGATTCACGTTTGTTGATTGATTTAAATCAGAATGCAGTTTTCTGTCGACGATTTATTGTCGTTGCTGAAGTTGACGAATGAGTTTAGCTTGATGTCGGATTATTTATTGGAAACGTGAATTCATCAGTGAAATTTTATTTTTGTTTCTGTCGCTTTTTGTCGAAAAGAAAAGTTTATTTGGCAGCTTTATCAATCTGAATAGCAATTGAAGAAGAGATTCGAGAGAATAAAAATAATATATTCCTGATTACAATGCGTTCATTAAAGGTCAATGGAGCGTATTTATGTAAACGATCTTATTTTTCGAAGCGATTGCGAGGCCAGTTGAGTGGGCACGTTTGTAACATTGTGGAATATTTTCATCCCTTCAGTTAGCTTGTTGGTTATTGGAAAAATTGATAGCTTTCTCGTGTAGAAATTTACTTACATACATTACATCATGTCTGCAATCATTTAACAAACTTTTAATGGAAAAGAGATTGGGGAAAAGTTGTGAAGGAAATTGGAAGTTTTAATCAAACCGTACCATTGAATGTTCTGAAGTTGTTTTCATTTCTATTGATTACTTTTCACTTTTTTTTGTGCTATTCTCAAAGGAATGTTATTTATGTGGTCTTTAGCTCGTTGAATGTTCGGCTTGACGAATTTTTACATTTTTTCCTTTTTTAGTAAATTCTTAGTACGAAACTTTTCCATAGAAATCAATCAGGATTCGTTTGAAAGTTTAAGTTGCTTGCTTAGTCACGCAAGGCCAATGCTTATCATTTTTCTAAGTAAAGTACATATGAAACATCNGGGTTTCTTCTTCTAATAATTTGTGGAGGCAAGGAATAACCGTCTTTTTTGTGTGGTCCTGAGAATCAAGAGCGACAGCCATTGATTTCTTTCCACGATGCCACATCATTGCAGTGAAAATTGAAACTTCCTTTTTGTCCCAATAGGTGGCTTGCGTGGAGCCTTGTTGAAAGCATCTGTAGCTTTGAGCCCAATCTACTTGAAGAACGGCTGTTGTTGCGTTCTTAGATTGTGCTTGCAGGCTATATAAATCCAAGCATTCTGCCTGGTTTCGCTTAACAAGCACATGAAGTAAAAATTTGACCTTCATTTCTTTGATGTGCTTGATAAGGTCAGGTACAGTGCCGGTCTTCTTAACTCTTTCTACGCGTCCAAAAACTGTTCTATCAATCACCCATTGCTCCCATGTCACCGAGGCATTGACTTCGTTTTCTTCGAACTTCTCGAAGAATGCTGGTGAATGTTTGCATAAGAAACATTTGTTCGAAAAACATATTTCCTTGTTACCACTGCAAATGAAATTTTTGCTCATGTCATTTCCAATAGCTACATCTTTGTATGTTGGATCGGCACGAGCTAACGCTTTCAGCGCAAATTCCATATTTGCATGGGTGGAGCAAACACATGTGTCGCGTGGAGTTTTGCTTCTTAATTTGACAAAACGATTTGGTCTCGATTTAGAAAAATTTTGGAAGCAAATTTTGTGCTGTGGGAAATCTGCCTTATATTTTTCGTATGCTTCTTGAATTGTGCAGGTCATGAATCTCAGGGATGTTGTCTCACTGCCACCTTTTTCAATTGTCACAACCGCGTTGGAATTTGGAATTCGGCTGATCTTATCTGAACTGTAGAAATCAGTTACGAATTTTTCTACTTCCAAAGTCTTAGCTGATTTCGGCATTGGCTCTTGGACATTGAGACCAAGTCTTTTAGCCATTCCGAGAACTGTTTCCTTTCTCTTAGCTTCATCTTTAGGGAGAAGATCCAATTGAAAAGTGATGCTACATGCTCTTTCTAGCGGATTTTGAAAGGATGACTGACTCGAAGCTGCGTTGCTATTCTCGGCCTTCTTGCGTTCGCAACACATTTTTTTTCTTTCCTTATCGGCCTTCTTTACTTCAGCATGTTTCTCGGGGTTGGCTTTTGTTAACTCTCTTCTCTTCTGCATCCGCAATTTGTTCGCCTCCTTAATAGCTTCATGGTTTTTTAGACGATAAGCTTTAAGATAATCAGCACGTTTTTGCTTT